>APFE030099750.1:35840-88546 GCA_000404065.3 Pinus taeda
TCTGTTAATGCTTTAACTTCCAAAGGAGCAGATGCAACATTATGGCATCATAGGCTCAGACACATGAGTGAAAAGGGGATGAAGATTCTTCACTCAAGGAATTTGTTGCCGGGTTTGAAGAATCTTGATTTGGACTTCTGTGAGAATTGCATTTATGGAAAGCAGAAGAGAGTTAGATTTCTTAGAGTTGGGAAAGAAAATAAGAGCGAAAAATTAGAGCTTGTGCATACATATGTATGGGGACCTGCTCAGGTATCTCTCAGTGGCTCTCGTTATTATGATACTTTTATTGATGATGCAACTAGAAAAACTTGGATTTACTGTATTAAGAATAAATTTGATGTATTTGATACTTTCAAGAAATGGAAAGCTTTGGTTGAGATTGAGACAGGAAATAAATTGAAGTGTCTCAGATCAGACAATGGAGGTGAATATTGCAATAAAGAGTTTGATAGGCACTATTTAGAGCATGGAATTCATAGAGAGAAGATAGTTCCAAGAACACCACAAGAAAATGGTGTGTCAAAAAGGATGAACTGAACAATCATGGAGCATGCAAGGTGCATGAGATTGCATGAAGGATTGCCTTTACAATTTTGGGTAGATGTTGTAGATACTATTGTTTATCTAATTAACAGACGCCCTTCAAGTTCCTTGGATGGTGGTATTCCAGAGGAAGCATGGACAGGTAAAAAGGTAAACTACTCTTTTTTAAAGCCTTTTGGTTGTGAGGCCTTTGTCCATATTAATAAACAAAATAGAACAAAGCTTGAGGCAAAGTCGAAGAAATGTAACTTTATTGGATATGGTGTTAATGATTTTGGTTATCGCTTATATGATTACAAAAATTGCAAAATAATTAGGAGCAGAGATGTAATATTCAATGAAAAGGTCTTGTATAAGAATTAGTTGCAGGAAAAGAAACGGGAAAAAGAAGACAAGGAATACGCAATTCTTGATGAAATCACTGAAAAAGTAAAGGTGCCTGAAAATAATAATAATCAACAACCACAACAACAACAACCACCACAACAGTAATAGGCACCCCAAACACCTGAAAGTGGTGTTAGAATATCTACCAGGATAAGTAGACCCCCTGAACGATACTCTCCTTCATTATATTATTTATTGTTGACTGATTCTGGTGATTCCGAATGTTATGAAGAAGCAATGCAGGTTGAAAGCAGGAAGAAGTGGGAGGTAGCCATGGAAGAAGAGATGGACTCCTTAATGCATAACCAGACTTGGGACTTAGTCAGGTTGCCTGCAGGAAAAACTACATTGAAGAATAAATGGGTTTACAGACTGAAGGAAGAAGATGGAGGAAAACAAAGGTACAAAGCTAGACTTGTGGTGAAGGGGTTTGCACAGAAGAAAGGCATTGATTTTGATGAAATATTTTCTCCTGTTGTTAAAATGACTTCAATCAGAACTATTTTGAGTCTTGTAGCAGCTGAAGATTTGCATCTTGAGCAGTTAGATGTAAAGACAACCTTTCTCCATGGGGATTTGGAGGAAGAGATATATATGCAGCAGCCACAAGGATATGAAGTGAAAGGGAAGGAGAAACTAGTGTGCAGGGTGAAGAAGAGCTTGTATGGCTTAAAACAGGCTCCAAGGCAGTGGTATCTAAAATTTGACAAGTTTATGTCTGAACAAGGTTATACTAGATGTCACTCTGATCATTGTGTTTATCTGAAAAAGCAAAATGATGGCAGCTATATTATATTGTTATTGTATGTAGATGACATGCTTGTTGCAGGATCTAACATACAGGAAATAAATGTGCTCAAAAGAAAATTGGCAAATTCATTTGCAATGAAGGATTTGGGAGCTGCAAAACAAATCCTTGGTATGAGAATAACTAGAGACAGGAAAAATCGTAAATTAACATTGTCTCAGAATGAGTACATACAAAAGGTGTTGAAAAGATTTAACATGCACAATGCAAAACCAGTTAGTACACCTTTTGCTAGCCATTTCAAACTTAGCAAGGAAATGTGCCCAAAGACCCAAGAAGACATGGATTATATGTCTAAAGTTCCATATGCATCAGCAGTTGGAAGCTTAATGTATGCAATGGTCTGCACAAGGCCTGATATTGCACATGCAGTGGGAGTTGTAAGCAGGTACATGAACAATCCAGGAAAGGAACATTGGATGGCAGTGAAATGGATTCTCAGATATTTGAAAGGTACCACAGATCAAGCATTATGCTTTGGTGGTTCAAACATTTCTCTACAGGGATATGTTGATGCAGATATGGCAGGTGACAGGGATAATAGGAGAAGCACTACAGGATATGTATTCACTGTTGGTGGAACAGCTGTCAGTTGGGTTCAAAAATCCAAAGTGTTGTTGCACTTTCAACAACAGAAGCAGAGTATGTTGCTGCTACAGAGGCTAGTAAAGAAATGATCTGGTTACAAAGGTTTATGGGTGAATTGGGTAAGGAGCATGATAAGGGCACGTTATACAGTGATAGCCAAAGTGCCATTCATCTTGCAAAGAACTCAGCATTTCATTCCAGGACTAAACACATACAACTCAAGTACCATTTCATACGATCAGTGTTGGAAGATGGACAGTTGAAGCTGGAAAAGATACACACTAGCCAGAATCCTGCAGATATGCTAACAAAAGTTGTAACCAAGGAGAAACTGAGAACATGCTCAGTTTCAATTGGTCTTCAAGGATGATGATGAAGATGAGAAACAGTCAGGTCCAAAAGAGGAGTCATTGTCCAGCAAATGAAGCAGCGATGGAGTTACTACAATCATTCTCCAACTGGGAGATTGTTGTGTGTGGAGCATGATTGTTCAAAGGTCTTTGTTTCAGCCGGATGTACACCCCAGGAAGTTTGTACACCCCTCCACGTGGGAGGGTGCGGGGGGGACTTGTCCAGCTCACGGGGGTCTGGGGGGGTCGATCCCCCCCGGCTGGGGGGTCTGGGGGCCAGCGGTCCCCCGGCAGGGGCTCGGTGGCAACGCCCCCGAAGCTAAAAACAGATGTAAATTTTCCTTGTAAAAGTATAGTAACTTCTAGTCAATCTGGGTCGTTCATTAGGTGGATGATATGACGGTAGAACTTATGTTTAGTTTAGGGTTTTTTTCCCTAGAAGGAAACCCCTCTCTTTGTATGAGGGCATTGTATTTGAGGCTGTGATAGATGTGTATTCTATGTGTGTGAGCGGAAAACAGAGAGGTGAGGCTATGAGAGAAAATAGAGGATATTACAGTTGATTTGTTGTAGGTTGTGTCTATTCATTTTGCTAGATAATAGAAAGGAAGGACTAGTTGTTCGGGGTGGACGTAGCCCAAACTGGGTGAACCACGTATATCTGTGTCTCTCTTGTTTTATGCGTTTTCTGTGTTTATATTTCTACAATACTTCATGTGTTCCATTGCTCCGTAATATATAATTTTCTAACAAAAAAACTATTCCACCAATGAGCGCGAGGGATTTACAATGGTGTATGCGCTCCAAAAATACTGACATTATTTGTTAGGAGGACATTTCAAGATGTATACCGACTATTCCATGCTAAAATACCTAGTCAATAAGCCCGTGTTTGGGGGGCGCATATGCAAGTGGCTATTATTTTTCCATGAATATGATTTCGAGGTCGTAGTCAAGCCAGGACGCCTGAACACAGGACCAGAGAATTTATCTCACATTGAGAGGGGCGAGGAACCCACTAATCTGGGGCAATGATTACCTGATGGATAGATCTTTGCAGTGCACATTGTAGACGGACACTTCGAATATATAATCCATTTTTTGACAACAGGGACTGCGCTGAAGGAATATTCTGTCCAACAGAAGAATGAATTCGTGGTGTACGCAGCAGATTTTTCTGTCATCACGGGGAACCTATACAAAATGGGAAATGATGAGATATTGTGAAGATACATACCTGAATTTGAACGAAGTCAGATCCTCGCAGAAGCACATGGGAGCAATGTAGGAGGACACCATGCAGGATGCGCGACTGCACAGAAGATTCTTCGCACAGGGTCATGGTGGCGAACCCTACACCAAGATTTTAAAGTGCATTGTAAGGTCTACGATATATGTCAAAGGACTAGAAAACCATCGCGGAGGGATGAGATTCAATTAAATACACAAATGACACTACACTCGTTCGAAAAATGGGCAATCGAATTTATGGGACTGATCAAACCTCAGGGAAATAAGGGGGCGCGCTACATCATCGTCATGACGGAGTACCTGAAAAGATGGGTGGAAGCGCAATCAATCTAAGACTACATGGCTGATACGGTTGCAAATTTCTTGTTCAAAAACGTCTTGACCTAATTTGGTTGTCCGAAAATCTTAATCAGTGATCATAGAACACATTTCCTGAATGAAACCATCAGCATGCTCACAGAATATTTCCAAGTGTATCATCAGAAGAGTACACCGTATTAGCCACAAACCAATGGGACTGTAGAAGCTTTCAACAAAATATTGGATATTGTGCTAACCAAAGTGTGCGATGCGCAGCGAAACAATTGGTATATGCGTTTACCTGTCATGCTATGGGATTATAGGACAACGTGTGAGAAACTAACGAGACGGACACCTTTCTAGTTAGTTTATGGAGTAGAAGTTGTCAAGCCAATGTAATATATCGTACCTAGCCTAAGAATAGCAGCACTCACAAGGATGACGGATTGCGAAGCTTTGGAGGAAAGGCTCGCACAGCTGGAAGAACTTGAGGAAGAACGGTTTTTGGCTAGATTTCATCAGAAGGTACAAAAGTAGCAAGAAAAATCCTGGCACGGCTGCCATATCAAGTTGTGCACCTTCAAGGTAAATGACTGAGTACTGGTGTATGACAGTAAGTTTGAAAAGTTTCATGCAAACTTCAGAATTCATTGGCTAGGACCATACGTGGTTAAGGAGGTCACAAAGGGAGGCACGGTCCAGCTAGTCAAACTAAATGGGGAACCCTTTGCGGAAAAGTAAATGGCAGCTGATTAAATCCCTACATGGGTGGTCTGGCTATCTAACTAGCCAACCGAAGCACAGTCTTCGCGACCCGAGGAGCAAGACAAGGGCATGGGAATATAAACATACACAGCAGATACTGGCACAAACGTAAGGAAACAATTCAGACACAGAAGTATCAGGAGGGCAGGTGCAGTAGGTTCAACAGGTAACAACTCAGTGCGCTGCAGACATCAGGACCATTCAGGACCAATTGGAGGGACTTCGCACCAAGATCGTTGTGCCGACAGAGTGACTCGAGGGCGAGCCACGATGTTTGTATTGGGGGCCTATTGGGCATGGAGTCCCCCCCACGACATGTTTTGGGGCTCAAAGCCCGAGTTTTTAGTAATATTGTTGTAAAAACTTCACAAATTGCAGGCACAGAGCGCGAATTATATGTTAGAATCGTAGGGTTGTCCGCCCTAAGTTTTGAATGTAAATTTGGCCTACCCATGGTCCGTAGATCATGGGATTATATAAATAGAGTAAGGCTCTAAGTTGTAAAGTAACAAATGGAATGAAAAGGAAGATGATAGAATAAAATGAGATAGCGAAGCATAGAGCAAGAGTCTAAGTGTCTTGGGTCATAGTAGTAGGAAGAGGCTCTGCAACTGAGTGCATAGGAAAAGTCGAGTCTATAACCAAGAAAGAAGAATAATAAAGAGAAGTCTTCCAAATTCTGTATATCTGTTCTTGCGTTATTACATGTTCAGTATCACTTGCAATTATATTGTTTATTTACTGCACGCATTTGTATGAATGGTGAATATTGTTAAGTATAACCGAAAGTGTACAGATAAGCTAAGTTAATCAACTAATATTGGGTTACTAGTAAGGATTTGGGTAATAACATTGTTCGGCCCCCGAGTAGGGTTGCGCGGAGGCAGCACCTCAAGCTGTGAGTTAAGGATAAGTGCGCGTAGTGACATGCGAACAGGGTCGAATTGCAGACCATTGGGAATCATCAGACATCTCCAGGGTGCAGAAACCTAGTTCTAGCACCCTCCCATACTACTTCAGGTGAGACCTCAATCTGTGGTCTACAAAATATTGCCGGAAGGGCCAGTAGTACAAGGATTTGTTTGGCTAAATCACCTCCGAACCTGAGTCAGTCCCCAACAAGCCAACACTTGTGTAGAAGTCTCATCAAAATGTCTAAAAAGGTGCAAATGAAAAACAAAGAGCATAATCCTACCATTTTCCATCACAGTTTGATAAAGGTTGTAGTTCTCAATCAGTTGACAGAAAAGAAAATAGCACGGGATACCTTCATTGAAATAGCCTTGCAAAGGCATGAAACTACTTCATCAAGCCATCACCAAGACACATCAGCACAACATATGGAGGTAGGGCCATCAAGCAAATTAGAGGAGTTTCCCAAGGCACCTAGACCTAAGGTGACAAAAATATATCAGAGAGGAAAAAGAATTGTGTTACTTCTCAAGTCGAGAAAAGGGCCAAGCCTTCTACATTAGCACAACAAGGATCACATTTAGAGGATGAGCAGATAATTGAGCATGATTTTGACCTAGTGGGCTTGGAGGCAGTAGATGAAAATTTGACCTTGCAACAATTTATCAAGGAGAAGTATGCCCTGTTCAAAGAGCTCATGGACAACTTGGCAAGGGCCTAATTTATCATTTTATTCCTTCATAAATAAAACAATCAACTCAAGGCCAAACAACTAATCATGGAAAAAGAACAATCCAAGATGTTGAAGCAAGATTTCAAAGGTAAAGTAGTGTTAGAGCATGATGAAAAAGAAAATCAGGTTGGAAAGAAGAGGCCTAGGACAAAGGGTCTTAAAAAAGCATTTGGAGAAGGAAAAAGACCAAAATCTACTTGATGAAGATTTGGATATTGAAGACAGAATTTCCATGGAGATCAACAAAGACAGAGAATATTGGCTAGGCAAAGTCAATAACCATCTAGAGCATCTTCTTGAAAAGGCCAATAGGGACAACCAACTGTTGAGGCACATGGCCCACCACTACCAAACCAGAAACACGATTTGCAACATCAAGGCCAAGCAAATGCAAAACAAGCTGAAGGAAATCCTAAAAAGCAAAGATGAGAGTGAAAACTTGGAGATGCTTGCTGAAGCATCCATGAGAGCATAATATACCTCATTTGGAACATCTGAACCAATTTTGGGAGTTTTCTAAGCATTTTTTGTTTTTTTGAAATTTGGTGCAAAATTCAGAAATTACACTAGTTATAGAAATGCAACGCCTTGGTGTTGCGCTTTTTCCTCAGAGCTCCAAATGACACGTGGCTTGCATTTTGGAAACTTGATGGCCTCCTCTCAAAAAACATTTCATCATATTTCTCAAACAGGGCTCATACTTTGAGAAAAATGAGAAAAAGGGGTCAAAAATCAACATTTTGTCCCTCTTTTTCACAGGCACTGTGCTTTTGGAGACACCTTGGGAGAATCGAGTTTTGAAGGCCTTCTCATGGATCATTTTCAAAAAATTCAAGATGTTATGGAAACCAGACAGGAAAGGATAGTTTAACGTTCTTTAATATTTTAAATGTGACTTTGGGAAGGCACATAAAAGTGGCCTCAAATTGTGTACTTCGCTTCTGTAATTTTCTGAGTTTTTAATTAAAAATTCCACTATGTAATTTCTCAGATTTCTAGTTTGACTTGGTCAAAGGTAACTTGATGATGTAACTTTAGTAGTTCGAAGTCTATATGATGTAATCATGAATAAATTAGCATTATATGTTTTTTTTATGGTTAATTAGGCCTCATAAATGAAGCAAAAATCAAATCAAAGTCTAAAAGAAGAGTTTTTTTTTTACCTTCTCACTCTCACTTGTTGGTTGAGATATTCTTGGAAACTATTCCACCACTTAGGTATTAGACCCCTGAAGGTGCGAAAGTTTTTTTTTTTAGTCTATATGTATCATTTCTCATTCAAAGAGAAGGGTTAGACTTCATAGGAGAGAATTCGTATCTTATGCTTTCACTTAGTTAATCAAAGGAGCAGTTGCAACTATTTTTCAGGAACATATGTGCAATGAGTTTGTGATGTTGTTTTCTTTCTATGTCAGTTTCTTATGAATGAATACATATTTATTAACATGTTTTTCTTTCCTCGGTGATTTTCCATACAGTTATATAGGCATAATTCTTTATATTCAAAGCTCTGTTTATGTGGAAAATCATTTCTATGTATTTCTTCTTCTATATTAATGAATTCATGGTACACATGCTCATTATGATCTTCTACACTACATTGACCAAATTCTGATATTCATCACAAGACATTGCTATCTTGCTCCTATTTATTCCTACTACTACAACCCTTTGATACCTTGACCTAATTGCTTTTTTCTCATCCCTGGTCCAATAACCCAAAAACCCTAAATTTTCAAAAACTCATCTAAAACTATTACATCTAGCCTAAAATCCATTTCTATTCTAGTCAATGACTGTGAAATCCTTAGAGAGATCCCTCTTTGGTTTAGCAAGGCTAGCTGTTGAACTGCAACTAGTTTGAAGTTACCTCTTTCGATCTCCTCTTCGGCTTGGAACATTGTAGAGGATAACATTTTGGCATCATTGTCGGGGAAATGACTGATATATCATTCTTGGGATTAATTCTATTAGAGCATTCAAGAAGACTAGTTTTGTAGGTGATAGCTACCAGTATCTAAATATAGGGTGATTTAAGAAATTATATCAAGTTTAAGGTGTAAAAATTTTGGCTCCTAAAAGACATACTAGGTCAAATCTTGACCCAAATCCACCTTCTATTGTTGATGACCTAGAAAAACTACTTAGAAAACTCAAGTCACATATTTCTGAAAATATATCTCAAAAATTAGAAAGGACTACTTCTTTGCTTAGAAATTTATTCAGTGTTGAGCATATTTCTTTTGATATTCAGTTTGAGCTATCTCTTTTCAGGTCAAAATCTGAGTCTTGCCTTTCTGAAGTGGTACTTGAACCTTTTCAATTTGATTCTCACTTCCTTTCTTCTAAATCCATATTTTCTAAATCTGATCATGAAATGTGGTTAAACTTTGATAAACTCCAGAGTCTAGCTGACCAACTTCAAATCACCACTGAAAAATATTAATCCAATATCAGCTTGAAAACCTAATTGTTGCTTCATCCTCTACTGCACCTCCAAATACATTAGCTACTTCATCTATTTTTATACCACCTTCATTAGTGTCATCATATTTATCTACACAACCCATTTTAGTACCTCTACTACATATTCCAGTAGCCATGGCACGGTTTTCCCCTCTAATCTTACCTGCTCAACTTGTTGATCTACCTCAAAACTATGGCCAAAGACTCCCTCTGTTTGATGGAAGTTCATAAATCACAGCCCAACAACATGTTGATAAATTGGTATATTTTATCGATCTTGAAGAGATTTATGAATAATATGCTAAGATGAGAATCATAGCTCAGAGTTTTTCTAGTGATGCTAAGAAATGGCTCTGTGGTTTGACTGCTAATGCTATCAATAGCTCTTAGAGATTGATAGAGTTGTTCTTAGCACGATGGCAAGAAAAGAAAAATCCACTGCAAAGTTTGGCTGAGTACAATTCCATGATAAGAAACCCAAACGAGACAGTGCAGGAATTCAAAACAAGGTTCAATATGGTGTATAATTCCATTCCTGGTGATATGAAACCTCCTCTTGGTTTAGCACTTCTCCACTATCCTGATGCCTTCGACCCAGACATGTTATATCAACTTAGGGAGAGAGACCCTACAACTCTAAAATAAATGTAGCGAAATGCAGTAAGTGTCAAAGCTAATATGCTCATCAAGAAATCTAAAACAAAACCTAAGAAACCTGAGAAGAGAGTTGCCTTTAAAGAAGAGTTCACTTCATCTTCAGGTGTAAAGCTTGACACACTGATTAAAACCATGGAATGAATGATGGACATAATGTCTATAATAGATCGACAAGCGAAGCCTTCAGTAAGGAATCAAAATTATCGAGGACAGTAGCAACAACAGTTCAGAAATAAGAAGAAAGTGTAGCGAAATCAGGATCCTCGAGGACAAATAAGAACTCCATTTCAGCAAAATTACACTGATGGGCAGGAAGAAGATGAAGAGGAAATTATAGAAGCAAATCATTTCTTTAAGGAAGACGAGCTACCTACTTTTTTGACAGAGGAAGATTAGTTTTATCAGGAGTATTTTATACCAAGTGATCGATAGATTGTACTTGCAAGTGATGATCTATTGGCAGTGAAAACTGAAGAATACCAAAGAGGATATTAGAATGTGCTCAACCATTTGCAGAAGCTTTACAATTTAAGAAGCAGAAATGTACCTGTCGCATCGAATTTGAAAAGGCAGAATGCATAGAAAGATACACAAAGAAAAGAAACAACCCCTGCAAATCAAAATAAAGAAAAGGAGATTGTCATAATGAGTCGAGATAAAGCCAATTAAGCCTCTAACAACAATGCGAGGAAGGATAAGGAGGTTCAAAGTGAAAGTCATAAGAAGGAGTCTCAAGCTAAAGGAAAGATTGAAAAGAAGGACATCATTGCAAAAGAGGTAAACAATCCATCAAATTTATTTAGATTAGAGAATGAAATTTCCAAATTGAAAGTTTCAATTCCTCTAACTAAATTAGTAAAGAATGATAAGTACAAATTTTAGATTGCTAAAATGTTGAAGGTAGACCAAATGACAAACATAGTTACTGTTGTCAATGATGAGCCTGCAATTATGTTTGGTCCAGCCTTAGAGGGAAGTCCTAAAGATAGTTAAATTCCACCTTTCTATCTTAGTCTCAAACTTCATGATTTCGTCCTCCATAACGCCATGCTAGATTTTGGTGCCTCACATAATATTATGCTAAAAGCTATTATGGACAAACTAGGATTGAGTATCACCCAACCTTATCATGACCTCTACTCATTTGATTCGGGAAGAGTGAAATTTCTTGGCCTTATCAAATATTTAGTAGTGTCCCTAGACCAAATTCCAGCCAAGAATATGTTGATCGATGTAGTGGTCGCTGATATCCCTCCTTGTTTTTGTATGTTGCTCTCACGGTCTTGGGGGGAAAAGTTGAAAGGAACCTTGCAACTTGATTTTTCATGTGCTACTATACCAGTATTTGGGCAGCTTAGAAAACTCTATCGGGAGAAGAAGATGAAATTCATGATTAGTAGCAAAGAAAAAACCATTAATCACCCCATCCATGATGTACATATTGATCTAGACTCTTTCATTTTGTATAGTGATATGAATTCAGTAGATGATGATAATCAGCTTGTAAAAATTTCAGAAGTTTCAGATGTTATAAGTAGTGTACAAAAAGTTTTGGTCATTGAATAAAAGGAAAAGAATGAAGATTTTTTTCAACCTGAAAATTTTCTTGAAAATATTGCTAATTCAATGTAGGAAAATGAGTTTATTGAGACAGTGTGTCATCCTCCAAAAACTAAAATAGTTCAGCCTTCCGAAGTTCTATTTCTGGATGAAGAAAATGGTATTTGGACCATGGAGTTTGATGGTGCATTGGGAAAAGAAGGAGCTGGGATTGGCGTGTGGATTCATGGTCCATTGCATCATTCATGTAAAATTCCACGCAATGTAAGGATGATTTCTTATAAGTTTGCCTTTGATTGCTCAAGAGGCAGAATATGAAGCATTGATTATTGACCTTAAAATTCTGAAAAGGTTGGGAGCAAAGAAAATTTCATTTTATGGCGACTCCGAGTTGGTAATCAAACAAGTGAAAGGGGAATATCAGGCCAAGCATCCAATAATGATAGCTTGTCTCAATGTTGTCCTTGACATTCTTAACAAAATTTCAGAATACACTTTGTCTTTGATTCCTAGAACTTATAATATTATAGTTGATTCTCTTCCTACTACAACTAGTATGGTGAAGATTCCCATTCACTCAAATGAGAAGTATTCAATTCATGTTAAACACCACCCAACTGTTCCTGATAATATGAGATATTGGTAGGTGTTTTGAGATGACAAACAGATCAATAATTTTTTGCAGATGAAAGATGAATTCCAGAATTCTCACATTGCTGATGCATCTAATATGAACGGTCCAGAAATTGAAGCAACCGAGATTGAAATATTGCAGCTGAAGGACAATAACATTCCAAGAGGTCTCGTACCTTTGGAAGAGTTATTTGATCATGATGATGTTGCTAAAAAACCCACCATGGTTCCCACAGAGAAAGGTGTTGAAGATGTGGACATTGCTATAGCAGATAAGCTTAATATGGTCAAATTGTCAAAGTCTCTATCTCCTGAGATGAAAAGTAAGTACATTTCTTTGATGGCCGAATTTTCTGATGTATTTTCTTGGGACTATTCATAGTCAAAGGTGTATGATAAGAACATCATTCAACACACTATACCAGTTAAGCCTGATCAAAAGCCATTTCACCAGAAGTCGAGGAGGATTAATCCTAAGTTGTTGCCATCAATTGAAAAAGAGGTAAATAGGCTTTACAAATATGGTATTATAGTTCCTATTCAATTTTCTGAATGGATGTCCAATCTTATGCCGATGAGAAAGAATACCGGGGAGTTTTGTCTTTGAATTGATTTCAAAAATTTAAACAAAGTATCCTTGAAGGACAATTATCCCCTACCAAAGATGGATCATATTCTTCAGAGGGTAGTTGGGTCTTCTAGGATGTCATTACTTGATGGATATTCTGAGTACAATCCGATTTTGGTACATAAGGATGATCAGTTGAAAAAAACTTTCACAACATCATGGGGTACATTCATGTACGCTAAGATGCCATTTGGATTAGAAAATGCAGGAGTGACTTTTCAGCGGGCTATGGACATAGTTTTCGCCAATGAAAAAGATGTATTTCTGGTTATTTATTTAGATGATCTCACAGCTTTTTCTAAATATGATGAACACCATTTACATCATTTGAGAATTGTCTTTCAAAAATGCAGAAAATTTTGCATATCACTAAATCCAAAGAAGAGCTTATTTTCCATGGAATAAGGTACGTTTCTGGGGAATATTATATCCAAGGATGGCATTCGCATTGACCCTACGAGATTTCAATCCATTTAGCAATTAGATTTCCCAAGGAACAAAAAATAAATTCAGTCATTTAATGGGAAAATCAATTTTTTGAGGAGATTCATCCCCAACCTTGCTAAACATTTCAGAGAAATGACAGACATGCTAAAAAAGGACAACGAGGTAAAATGGTCTCTAGATGCCAAGAATTCATTCAATGCACTTAAATATTCATTATCTGTTGCTCATTCTTTGATCAGTCTGGATTACACTTCAGATTTCATCATATTTTCATTCGCCTCAGAGCATACCTTAGCAGTTGTCCTAATGAAAAAGAAAGATCAAAAAAATGAACAGCTTATAGCATTTTTCAGTCGAACAATAAGGGATGCAACACTGAAATACAATATAATTGAAAATCAAGCTTTGGCTTTGGTGAAATCGCTCAAATATTTCTGAGTGTACATTCTGTATTCTCACACCATTGCTTATGTTCCAATAGCAGTTGTAAAAGAAGTTCTTACGCAGACAAATCCAGAAGGTAGGCAGGGAAAATGGATCGCAACCATGTGAGAGTATGATTTGGAGATAAATCCCACAAAGCTTATCAAGGGACAATGTTTGGCAAAGCTCATGGTTGAATCTAATTTGCATGCATTAGATATCAATCTGATTGTTTCCCTTTTTGAAGAAGAAGAAGAAGACTCACAGTTACATGTGTCCGACATGTTCACTTCATCTCCACCATACTCTGACATTGTTTATGTAATGTAGCATTTAAATCCTCTACGAGAAGTTCCTAAAGGTAAAATTAGATCCTTAAAGTTAAAATCTTCCAAATATTGTATTCTTCATGGTGTTTTGTTTTGGAAGGATTTGGGTGGTGTGTTGGTGAACTGTTTGGTCAAAAATGAAGCAAAGGATGTAATAAGAGATTTCCACGAAGGTGATTGTAGTGGCCAGCTTTTCTGGAAAACCATGGCAAACAAAATTTTAAGAGCTGGTTTTTATTGGCCTACTCTTTTTTATGATGTATATAAAACAGTGATGAGTTTTCATGAATTTCAGATTTTCCAGGGAAAAAATAAAACTTTTTCCATTACCCTTGCAGCCCATTTCAATCACAGCTCCCTTCCAGGAATGGGGTCTTGATTTCATTGGGGAAATCCATCCTTTATCATCTGCACAACACAAATGGATCCTAACAGCCATGGATTATTTTACAAAATGGATTGAGGCAATCCCAACCAGGCAAGCTATTGATTTTGTTATCATTCAGTTTATTGAATCTAATATCTTGTCTAGAATTGGTTGCCCACAAAAGATAATCACTGATAATGTTGTTTCTTTCAAGTCAAATAAGATGGTGGAGTTTTGTGCAAAGTATCATATTGTATTAGGGCATTCTACTACTTATCACCCACAAGGGAATGGTCTGGTTGAATCTTCCAACAAATCTTTGATCAACATCATCAAGAAAGTTTTAGACTTCAATAAGAAGATCTGGCACAAAAAGCTCATTAATGCCTTATGGGAAGATAGAGTCAATATTAAGAAATCCATAGGTATGTCTCATTTTCAGTTGGTGTATGGGATTGATAACATTTTTACTTCATCCCTTGTTGTCTCAATCATGAAAATTCTGCAAGAAATGGACAACGAAACAAATGATATGCAGCAAAGGATTAGTCAGATGATCCATTTGCAAGAAACTAGGGAGGAAGTGTTTCAACATACTTCTAAACTTTAGGAAATAATAAAAAATATCTATGATCACAAGACAAAATAAGACAATTTCAACCTAGGTGATATGGTTCTTCGTTGGGATGCGAGAAATGAAGAAAAAGGCAAACTTGGCAAGTTTGAAAATTTATGGAAAGGACTTTACAGAATTTCAGCTTTCAGAGGAAAGAATGATTTTCTATTGGAGGAAATGAATGGGGAAGATTATTCAAGAGGAGTGATCAATGGTAGGCTTCTCAAGCACTACCATACTTGAAGAAATTTCTGCAAATTTTCAATACCATTGTATATACTAGTTTACTTTTCATGTCCAAGTGTGAAGTGGCTATCATAGGAGTTTGAAGCCCGAGGAGAAGGGAATAATGTTTCTCTGATTAGTTGTTGGTTTTATTTTTCTTTTAGGGTCATGTCATATTAGATATTCAATCATTTTTTATTTTGAAGTCTAGTCTTTTGCATTTTGACTCCATTTCCCAACGAATAAGACTACCTGGTCTACGGTGTTCTTGACACCTCCAAGGAGCTGCCATCCCCAGCTAGAGCCAATGTTAGTGTCAATCATTTCTTCCCGACACCAGTGATGAAATATGCTTTTACAAAGTTTTGTTAGGGGTCTCAAGGTCAAATTTTATCATGTCACTAGGTTTTAGAATAAAATTTGGTCACTGGTTAGTTTGTCTAGGGTTATCACTATTCTATCAAGAACTTCACATGTTGGTCGCTTACATCACTCAGATGAGTGTATCATCATAAAGAGAATATCATCATCATGTCATTCATCACCATCATGATTTCACTCAGTCTAATGTCTCCTTTAGGTCATTAGGGTTTCAAGGTCACCTACATTTTCATTTCATGTATAAAATTACGGCATAGGATGAGTTGTGATAAGCAACTATATTCAATAAATTTTGATGTAATTTCATAAGTATGTAATCGCTACAGTCTCAAAGTTCCAAAATAAAGATGGTTCACTATTCAAAAAAGATAAAAAGAAGTCAAGGTTACAAAACTCCAAGCTTGTCAAGTTCAAAAAAGAGTGAAAGTCGCATTTGAAAAAGATATGTGGGGCCCATTTTCACTCAAAATAGAATCATGTTATGTCTATAAAATCCCAAAAGTCTCAAAATCATTTAATTTGCATCCTTACCTCATTTTGTTATCGAGCTCTTTCCTCAGGTGAAAAAACATAGGTTTTTCAACTCAAATTGGCAAAAATTACTTGGTGTTGTGCTTCTATGAACTACGTTGCATTTCTGGGAGAGGCGTTGTGCTTCTGTGAACTGTGCTACACACAAGACAGAGTATCCCAAAACTCATCGAAAATCACCCAAATTCAAAATTAAATCTTGCATTCTAGTTTCTTAGTGCTCTAAGCCATTTATCAAGTAAGTACACTCATTTCACTCCTTTCCTTTGGCAAAACAAAAAAATGATGGTGAGTTTAATCATCTAGGTTTTGTATTAATTTCATGTTTTAAAGATTGCAAATGGTCAGGTGGAATATTCAAACCCTAGAAATTGCTATCCCTACCTCTGTTTGCATACAAATCACCTTCTCATCCACCAAAAAAATCATTTTCCTTCAGTTTACTTAACCTTCTTACAAACCCTAGCTCTTACCTATCAAATTGAGTAGTTTCCCTAGCTAGGATTGCCTTTAAATTTTCTTTCTCATTTCCCTCATTCATTTCCCTTCATTTAACTTCATAAATATTTCTAAAAACCCCTATCCATCTCCCAAAATTTCCCTATCACCATTTCCCTTACCTAACTCCCCCATTTCACTACTTCACTCATTTCTCATTGTTTTTTCCATTTTCCCGTCATCTAGGGTTTTCAAAATGGAGGGAGATTCTTTCTAAATGGAGAAAAATCCACCATAGTAGGGATTGATTTCACATCCTCAGTTGTTTCCATCTCTCTTTCCACATGGATACCAAATCATGGGGAGTATTGCTTCAAAGGCATGAGCCTAGACCTTGAGCAATACAAACCTTTCTTGAAATCACCCTATAGGGAGGCTCATTCACACATCATTCCATTCAGATACCAATTGGAAAAGTATGCACCACTTATGAAGGTTGTGATGAATTTTTTCTCTTGTGAGGGGAGATTTTCTAGGTTGTATCAATACCACATTAGGCTGCTAATGCATTTCACAGCGGTGAAACCTCTCAACCTGTGTAACTACTTGTGTAGAAGTCTCATCAAAATGTATGAAAAGGTGCAAATGAAAAACAAAGAGAATTATCCTAGCCTTTTCCATCATAGTGTGATAAAGGTTGTAGTCCTGCATCAATTGGCAGAAAAAAACATAACATGGGATACCTTCATTGAAACAACCTTTCAGAGGCATGAAACTACTTCATCAAGCCATCACCAAGACACATTAGCACAACCTATTGAGGTAGGGTCATCAATAAAATTATAGAATGTTCCCAAGGCACCTATACCTGAGGTGACTTAAATATATAAGAGAGGAAAAAGGCTTGTGTTTACTTCTCAAGTTGAGAAAAGGGCCAAGCCTTCTACATCAACACAACAAGGATCACATTTACAGGATGAGGAGCTAATTGAGCATGATTTTGACCTAGTTGACTTGGAGGCAGCAAATGAACCTTCAACCTTGCAACAAGTTATCAAGGAGAAGGATTCCCACATCAGAGAGATCATGGACAATTTGGCAAGGGCCAAATTTATCATTTCATTCCTTGAGCAAGAAAACAATCAACTCAAGGCCAAACAACTAATCATGGAAAAAGAGAAATCCAAGATGTTGAAGCAAGAGGTAAAAGGTAAAACAGTATTAGAGCATGATGAGCATGACGAAAAATAAAATCAGGTTGGAAAGAAGAGGCCTAGGACAAAGGTTCTTAAAAAAGCAGTGCTGAAGGAAAGAGACCAAAATCTACTTGATGAAGATTTGGATATTGAAGACAGAATTGCCATGGAGATCAACAAAGACAAAGAATATTGGCTAGGAAAAGTCAATGGCCACATATAGAAGCTTCTTGAAAAGGCTAACAAGGAAAACTAGTTGTTGAGGCACATGGCCCACCACTACCAAACCAGAAACAAGATTTGCAACATCAAGGTCAAGCAAATGCAAAACAAGTTGAAGGAAACCCTAAAAAGAAAAGATGAGAGGGACAACTTGGATATGCTTTTTGAAGCATCCATGAGAGAATAATATACCTCATTTGGCACTTCTGGACCAATTTTGGGAGTTTTCTGAGCATTTTTGGTTTTTTGTGAAATTTGGTGCAAAATTCAGAAATTGCACTAGTTACAAAAACGCAGCGCCTTGGTGCTGCACTTTTTCCTCATAGCTCCAAATGAAAAGTGGCTTGAATTTTTGGAAATATTATGGCCTCTTCTAAAACCCCATTTCCTCATATTTCTCAAACATGGCTCAGATTTTGAGAAAAATGAGAAAAAGGGGTCAAAATTCAACATTATGCCCCTCTTTTTGACAGGCACTGCGCTTTTGGAGACACCTTGGGAGAATCCGTTTTTCAAGGCCTTCCCATGGGTAAATCTCAAAAATTCAAGATGTTCTGGAAACTATACAGGCAGGGCTAGTTTACCATTCTTTAATATTTTCAATTTGAATTTAGGAAGGCACCTAAAAGTGGCCTCAAATCTGGCAATATGCTTCTACAATTTTCTGAGCTTTTAATTAAAAACTCCTCTATAATTTCTCATATTTCTAGTTTGACTTGGTCAAAGGTAACTTGATGATGTAAATTCACTAGTTAAAATTATATATGATTTAATCACGAATAAATTAGAGTGATATGTTAATTAGGCCTCATAAATGAAGCAAAGCACAAATCAAAGTCTAAGAGAAGAGTTTGTATTTTCCCTTCTCACTCTCACTTGTTGGTTGAGAGATTCTTGGAAATTGTTCCACCACTTAGGGATTCGACCCCTGAAGGTGGGGAAGATATTTGTTTTAGTATATATATATAATTTCTCATTCAAAGAGAAGGGTTGGACTTCAAAGGAGAGAATTTGTATCTTATGCTTTCACTTAGTTAATCAAAGGAGCAGTTGCAGCTATTTTTCAGGAATACATGTGCAGTGAGTTTGTGATTTTCTTTTCTTTTTATGTAAATTTATTATGAATGAATCCATATTTCTTAACATGCTTTTCTTTCCTTAGTGATTTTCCTTATAGTTATATAGGCATAATTATTTATATTCAAAGCTCTGTTTGTGTGGAAAATCATTTTTATGTATTTCTTCTTCTATATTAATGAATTCATGGTACACATGCTCATTATGACCTTCTAAGCTTTTCAAACCCTCACTACATTGACCAAATTCTCAGATTCATCACAAAACATTTCTATCTTGCTCCTCTTTATGCCTGCTACTACAACCCTTTGAGACCTTGACCTAATTGTTTTTTTCTCATCCCTGGTCCAGCAACCCAAAAACCCTAAATTTTCAAAAACTCATCTAAAACTATTACATGTAGCCTAAAATCTATTTTTCTTCCAGTAATTGACTATGAAATCCTTAGAGGGATCCCACTTCTATTTAGAAAGGCTAGCTGTTGAACTGCAAGTGGTTTGAAGTTACCTCTTTCGATCTCCTCTTCATCCTGGGACATTGTAGAGGATAACAATGTCATTTATGGTTTTGGAAAGTTTCATTAAGTTCTACGCAGGGATCTTGATCCTAGCCTGAAAAGTGGTTTAAATCAAGTGGTTGCAAGCATAGAACTGGTGAAAAAATTGTAGTCTCTCCCTGGTAGGCATCATGCATGTGATTGGAGGGTTTTAAGTTGAAACCAGACAATGTTGTGCTAGTGTCTTGGAGATTAGGGCACTAAAAAAATAGGTTTAACTCGGGGTCTGGACACATGGAAGGGTGATTTATCCCTTGGGGGTCCTATAGCAACTGATAGGGAAGTCATTAAGGTGTTTGGTTGACCTATTCCACTTCCTTAAGGTGATCTAGGAGGTTGAATCATATCATAGTAACTCTTTGTCACATGTTTACCCCGGTAGGCTGGTAACTTGGGTAAATATGGGAGGAGGGTGGTTACATAAAGAAGGAGTTGGTAGTACAATAAGGAGTGTAAATGAAAATTCTAACCCTACAAATCAATAGTAGCACCTGCACACCACAAAAATATTATGATTTTTATACTTGAAAAAGACCAAATACCTAGCCTTCTAGCTAGTCTATCCTCTGAGTTATCTCACCAATTACCAAGAAAATATAATGAAAATGAAATGGGGTAATTTTATTTATCAGGATGTCCTAGGACTCTAATCCAAGTAGAATCACTCAAAAATACCATTTTTAACATGTGTTAAAAAATAGCAAAAAAATTACTACTCCAAAAACTAAAAATTCAAGAATCAGTGAGCTAGTTAACCGACCAAATGCATAACCTAATCAAGTGCATATGCTATGGGGTAATTTTTTATTAACTTGAATGATTTTAGGACTCAATACATTTGGAATCAACTCAAAATACCCTCAATAACATGTGCTAAAAAATAGTATAAAACAACTACTATTTTGCTACAAGAAACTTCCATAATTTCTAAATGTATGAACTAGTAAACTCATCCAAGTAGGAAAGTGCAAGAGGAAACTAAGATCAGTAGCTACAATGGGTTTTTCTTGCAGGTACTGAGTTACATGTATGGTTTCCATGCTATTTCTAGCATGGATGGCATATGCATGTGGTTTCTTGGTTATGATATATCCTTAGCATGGAGGAATTCCTGGATTGACAGTGATTTTGCTTAGCCTTTCCATTTCCTAGATAACCATGGCGTTGTGGGTTTTACCTTTTAGTTTCTTGTTGGTGCTCAATTTCTTTTGGTTGTGGGTTGAGTTATTACTTCTTAGAGCCTTGGTTAGACAAATGTTCTGGAAGACCTGTAACAACTTGGGTTGAGTTACTAGTCCTGGAAGCTTTGGTTGGACGAACACTCTAAAGCCCTTAGTGTGTAGTCATTAGTCCTAGAAGCCCTGGTTGGACAAATTCTCTAGAGATCGACAACATTTGTGGGTTCAGTTACTAGTCCTGGGAAGTCTTGGTTGGAGCAAATTCTCTGGAGCCCTGGACGGCTTGGGTGGAGACCAATCTAGTGATGGTTACCGATGTCTGACCGTGAGGTGGAATCAATGGTTGAGGGTTGAGGTGGTTTGGTCTTTGGAAGCCATGGTTTGGTTTTGCTTAGTTTATTCCATGAGATCCCACATTCATGGTTGGAATATGGCACGAGGGTGATTGGCTAAAAGAAATATTTGGTTTAGCCTAGTCTATGATCGGGTGGTACATGGAAGTCCCTGACTTGGTTGGCATTTTCATGTATTGATAAGATGTATTTTATATTGTGATATTTGTGCATATGTATTGATTATTTTGGTGACATTATGGTTGATTTTCCATGGTTTATATGTTGGTTATTGTTGGTTTATACGTTGGTTATATGTCGTTTATATGATGTATATTGTTTATGGCTCTTGACATGTTTGATGAAAATGTGATTGGTTATCGAATGCATGACCTAATAGATGCCATTACAACTAATATGAGAGGGAACTAGACCTTCTTAATGATTCTCAGAGAAATATGAGACCCATATGTTCATATGTGTATTTATGACCTGTAGATTTCATGTTCATGATATGTTTGACAGAATGCCTGTCATGGCTAGGCATTGTTAGGTCAATTTCTTGTCTAAAATTTCTATGGAAGGATTTGTCGTTGTGTCATTTATGGTTCTGGAAAGTTTCATTAAGTTCTGAGCAGGGGTCTTGATCCTAGGCTGAAAAGTGGTTGAAATCCTATGGTCGCTAGCACAGAACTAAGTGAAAAAGACTGTAGTCACTCCCTTGTAGGCATCATGCATGCAATTGGAGGGTTTCAGTTGAAATCAAAAAATGTTGTTCTAGCATCTTGGAGATCAAGGCACTAAAAAAAGAGGTTTAACTCAGCTTCTGGACACCTATAAGGGTGATTTATCCCTTGGGGGTCCTAAAGCACCTAATAGGGAAGTCATTAAGGTGCTCGGTTTGCCGATTCCACTTCCTTAAGGTGATCTAGGAGGTTGAATCATATCATAGTAACTCTTTGTCACATGTTTACCCTAGTAGGCTAGTAACTTGGGTAAATGTGGGGGGAGTGTGGTTACATAAAGAAGGAGTTTGTGGTAGAATAACGTGTAAATGACAATGCTAACCCTACAAATCAACGGTAGCATGTTGAAATATGGAAACAAGAATATTCCCATTTAATTTTTCCTTGAATTAAATTGTGAGATAAAATCGAATTTAGTCTTAACAACTACTTGGAAATAATTAATTTATTTATTTTAAATTTATTAGTTGGAGAAATTCAAGTTAGAAGCCTTTCTGAAGTCATGCAAGAGTTATCCCTTAAATTAAAGAGATAATATTGAGTTATGTTTGAGTTGTAATTAGTTAACTCAGTTCACTGAGTTAAGTCTAGTTAAATTAGTTCCAAACTATTTGAGGAACTAATAGTGAGTTAGCAATCAATTGATGCATTAATGCACTCAACTAGTGCTACTCCAGTTAACTGAAGATTCCCTCATCAGAAACTCATGCATGTCTATTATGAGAAAGACCCGGTTGAGATTAATGTTCAAGGTAGTGTGCTATCAGTTGCATGTGTTTTCTCATGGAGAAAAATCATGCATGTAGTTAAGGATTCATCCTTGAGGATTGCGCAGTTTTGAAGGTTTGTTTTTCCAATTGGTAATAGGCTAATCATACACAAGGAACAACGCAAGGAAATAGGAGCTTGGAGGGTTGAGAGGAAGGTTGGAGAGAAGTTAAGATTGCCTGTGAGCATCTGTGAGGATTGTACTGAGAGTTGGCTAGCTGTGAGAGTTAAGGCTTTGTATAATTCCTATGTATTTCCACCACGTATGATAAGACAATAGTGTGGGTTTTTTATCTCAGACTTTCCCCAAAGTATTTTCATGTGTATTGTGCCATTGATTCTTCTTCTTCTGGTTATATTTTTCAGCTCAATCTTTAAGCTTCCGCAAATTGATAGTAGAAGTAGGTTATAGTATTCTGCTTTGATTTATAGTGCCTTATTGGGTTAACTTCTAACATATTTTCTACATGGTATCAGAGCTGTGAACAGTATACTAAGAAGATAATTTGAAGTTTGAAGTTCGGGGTTGCAGGTGCAAATCATATTCATTTCATACTTCAAGGTTGGCTAATGGCGTTCTATGGCTTGAGACTCGAGTATACCTTGGAAGGTAGCTCAAATTACATAGCATGGAAATATAGAATGGAGGTTGTATTAGAAGACAATGGCTTGAAGGAATTCATTAATCAAGAAATTTCCCAAAGCCAACTTCAACTAATGCACAAGGAGTTGTTGAGTGGAAGAATGTGTGGGCAAGGCGAGACAGATCATCCTTGAGGGAGTTCGAGACCATATTGTCTCGAGTCTCCATGGGAAAGGATACTCCATTTTCAATGTGGAAGACATTGAAGGACCTCTAACCAGAACAATAGCGACTAAAGGAAATTGGTGCTCAAAGATAAGCTTCGAAGAATCAAGATGGAGAAGGGCGATACTATTTCCACATATTTGAACAAGCTCACCACCTGCAGAGATGAGCTTGGCAGTGTGGGAATAACTACTACCGATGATGATATGGTGAGCCTCTCTCTCCTTGGCCTTCCAAAGAGTTGGAATAGCTACCAAGACTCTGTGAAGGAAGGGAGAAACTGCCGGATTAGGAACGACTGTGGTCAGATCTTATGCAGGAGGAGATCAGGAAGAGCACACGAGATGGTTCTTCATCCAAGAATGATGATGAAGAAAATCTGGCCTTAGCAAGTAAGGCAAGGAAAGGGAAGGCGAAGGCTTCCCATTTCAAATCGAATTCTTCTCATGGAGGGAAGAAGAGTGAGATGTCTAAAGTAAAATGATTTAATTGTCGCAATATGGGACATTATGTGACTAAATTCCCATAGAAGAAGTCCAAGAAGGAATCCTCAGAAGGATAGGAAGGTGAGACATTAGCCTCTGAGTTCAAAATGGACTTTACCCTCATCACATGCATGGTGTCATCGATGATGGGTTGTGTTTGGTATCTTCACAGTGGAGCCTCATTTGACATGATCGGTGATAAAAATTTATTTAGTGCCTTGGAGGAGAAAGACCTCAAGATGCACATAGAGATTGGTGACGACGGAAGGTATAGTTTTTTAGGAGTGGGCAAGGTTGCTTTTCAAAGGGAGCATGGAGCTCCTCTCACCTTGATAGATGTGATGTATGTGCCTGGACTAAAGAAGAACTTGGTATTGGTCGCGATGTTGGAGGACAAAGGCTACGATGTTGTCTTCAATAAAGGAAAGTCATTCCTAAGACATATAGCCACGGGTCAGACCAAGAGGATAGGGATTCGGGTGAAGAATCTCTATAAACTAGAGGTAGATGATTGTGCAGCATTGAGTACGAAAGCAGAATTGGTGCAAATCCAAGACATTGGCGAGTTGTGGCATAGGCGATTGGGTCATTTGCATCATGGGGCTTTGAAGATAATGCATTAGATATCTACAGGACTTCCCAAAGGTAAACTTGAGCAAGTTGACACATGCAAAGGTTGTACCTTGGGAAAGTACACCAAGTCTTCCTTTCATGATCGAGACAGTCAAGTAGAGGCTATCTAGAGCGAGTTCATACTAATTTGTGTGGACCATTATCGACGAAATCCACAGTGAAGCAAAGGTATTATGTGATTTTCATTGATGAATATTCTCATATATGTTGGATTTATTTCATGCAAAAGAAGGACCAAACTTTCACAAAGTTTTGTGAGTTCAAAGCTTTGGTTGAGAAAGAATCAGGGAAGAAGATCAAGGCCTTGAGAAGCGACAAAGGTGGAGAATATGTCTCTCAAGAGTTTAAGGACTTCTGTGCAGTGGAAGGAATTAAACGACAGTTGACGACACCTCATAACCCACAACAGAATGGGGTGGCAAGAGGAAGAACAGAACTATTGTAGGGGCAGCACATGCAATGTTGCATGACCAAGGCCTACCACTTCACTTATGGGCTGAGGCATGCAACACAATGATCTATTTGCAGAATAGAAGCCCGCATCGCATACTTGGGATGAAGACACCAGAGCAAGCTTTCTCCGGTAAGAGACTAGACGTGGGTCACTTTGAGATCTTTAGCTCATCGGTATATTTCCATGTGACAAAGGATGCACGGAAGAAGCTTGAGTTGACATTAGAGTTGGGGATGTTTATGGGGTACACTGATACACCTCACAACTATTGGGTGCACTTGCCTACCAGTCGGAGGACATTGGTTCGTAGAGATCTCAAGTTTGATGAGTAGAAGGCCATGCAAGTTTCCCTTGAGAGGGAGCTCCAACTATAGGCTATGGAGGAACTGTTGATTCCTAAGGAGGAGGAGCCTCAAAATGATGCGGAGAAGCTGCATGTAGAGGTTCCAGGAGTGGAGACATCCACTCAAGAAGAGTCTTCCAGAGATGGACGAAAGCGCACAAGAGACGGTGATCGATTGTTGGAGGACGTGAGAGAGAATGTGGGAGCACCATCTTCTCAGAGCAAACAGAGGAGGTCACCTGAGAGGTACAATGGATACATGGCCCTTGTTGGGGGAATGTGTTGATACTGAGCCATCTTCCTTTGAGGAAGCAGTGTAGTAGCCGATTTGGGTTGATGCTATGGTGGAGGAGTATGACTCCATAGTTCGTAACAGTGTTTTGGATGTGGTTTCGAGACCAGAGAACAAGTCAGTTATGAGTTCTCGTTCGCTTTATAAGGTAAAGCAAGCTGCTGATGGTAATGTGGAGAAGCATAAGGCAAGATTTGTTGCCCATGGCTTTTCACAGGTCAAGGGGATTGACTATGATGAGACTTTTTCTCCTGTCGCAAGGTACTCATCTATCAGATCTATGTTGGCACTATCAGCACATATGGGTTGGAAGGTCCATCAGATGGATGTGAAGATTGCATTCCTCAATGGCCATATTGACGAAGATGTGTACATATAGCAGCCGGAAGGTTTTGAGACCTTCGATCGTGAGTCGCATGTGTGTCGACACAAGAGAGCATTGTACGAGCTGAAGCAAGCACCTCGTGCTTGGTACACCAGGATAGGAAACTACTTCACCGGGTTGGGCTTCACAAAGAGTGAAGCAAATGCAAACCTGTACCACGTCGTGGTGAAAGGTAAGTTGTTGATCATCATACTTTATGTTGATGATCTCATATTGACTGGTGATGATTAGTTGATCGTGCCTTGCAAGGAGGACCTTGCAAGAGAATTCGAGATGAAAGACATGGGTCTCATGCATTACTTCCTTGGCATGGAAGTGTGGTAGAAGGATGGGGAGTTATTTGTGTCTCAGGGCAAGTATGCCAATGAGATACTCAAGAGATTCCACATGGAGAAGTGCAAGCCCATGCAAACTCCTCTAGCAGGTAACTGGAGGAAGGAGGTTGCTACTTCAAGAGAAGTGGTAGAGGATATTGTGTACAGGCAACTTGTGGGTTCACTGATATACTTAATGAACACATGACCAGATTTGTGCTATGCGGTGAATTAGCCGAGTCAAGCGATGGTTCAGCCTACCAAGATTTTTTGGAAGGCAGAAAAGCACGTATTGAGATACCTCAGAGGCACATCTCAGTATGGATTATGGTACAAATGAATAGAGGGAGTGAAGCTACAAGGCTTCACTGATGCAGATTGGGCAAGGAGTCCATCAGATCGGAAGAGCATAGCAGGAGGGATTTTCAACCTTAGGTCAGCGATAGTTTCTTGGTATAGCAGGAAACAGAGGTCGGTTGCACTCAGCTTGGCAGAGGCAGAATACATGGTTGTAAGTCAGGCAGCATGTGAGGCCATATGGATGCGGAAAATCCTAGTTAGTTTGTTTGATCAGAGGATGGATCCAACTATTATCTAATGTGATAATCAAAGTTGTATCAAACTCTCTAAGAATCCAGTATTTCATGATAGGTCCAAGCACATTGACATCCGATATCATCATCTCAGAGACTATATAGCGAGGAGGATCATGTTGTTGTAGTATATTTCGAGAGAGGAGAAAGATGTTGACATTTTGACAAAGGCATTGTCAAAGTGTAAATTTGAGTTCCATAAAGACAAGATCGGGGTGGCATACAATCCCTTTCTTGTTGAGAGGGAGTGTTGAAATATGGCAACAAGAATATTCCAATTTAATTTGTCCTTGAATTAAATTGTAAATTAAAATTGAATTTATTCTTAACATCGACTTGGAAATAATTAATTTATTTATTTTAAATTAATTAGTTGGAGAAATTCAAATTAGAAGTCTTTCTAAAGTTATGCAAGAGTTATCCCTTAAATTAAGAAGACAAGATTGAGTTATATTTGAGTTGTAATTAGTTAAATCAGTTTACTGAGTTAAGTCCAGTTAAATTAGTTCCAAACTGTTTGAGGAACTAATATTGAGTTAACAATAAGTTGATGCATTAATGCACTCAACTAGTGCTACTCCAGTTAATTAAAAATTCCCTCATCAGAAACTCATGCATGTCTATTCTGAGAAAGACCCAGTTGAGATTAATGTTCAAGGACAATGTACTATCAGTTGCATGTGTTTTCTCATGGAGAAAACTCATGCATGCAGTGAAGGATTCATACTTGAGGATTGCGCAGTTTTGAAGGTTTGTTTTTCCACTTGGTAATAGGCTAATCATCCACAAGGAACAACGCAAGGAAATAGGAGCTTGGAGGGGAAAGAGGAACGCTGGAGAAAAGTCAAGATTGCCTGTGAGCATCTGTGAGGATTGTACTGAGAGCTGGCTAGTTGTGAGAGCTAAGGATTTATATAATTCCTATGTATTTCCACCCTGTATGATAATACAATAGTGTGGGGTTTTAATCTGAGACTTTCCCTAAAGTATTTTCATGTGTATTGTGGCATTGATTCTTCTTCTTCTTGTTATATTGTTCAGCTCGATCTTTAAGCTTATGTAAATTGATAGTAGAAGTAGGTTAGTATTCTGCTTTGATTTATATTGCATTATCGGGTTAAACTATCATAGATTTTCTACATAGCACCTGCACACCACAAAAATATTATGATTTTTATACTTGAAAAGACTAAATACCTAGTCTGCCAACTAGTCTGTCCTCTAATTTATCTCACCAATGACCAAGCAAATCGAATGAAAATGAAATGGGGTAATTTTTTATTATTAATTAGGATGTCCTAGGACTCTAATCCAAGTGGAATCACTCAAAAATACCCTTTTTAGTATGTGTTAAAAAATAGCAGAAAATTACTACAAAAACTAGAAATTCAAGAATCGGTGAGCTAGTTAACCGACCAAATGTATAACCTAGTAAAGTGAATATGCTATGGGGTAATTTTTTATTTATTAACTAGAATTATTTTAAGACTCAATACAAGCGGAATCAACTCAAAATAGCCTCAATAACATGTGCTAAAAAATAGTAGAAAAATACTACTATTTTGCTATAAGAAGCTTCCATAATTTCTAGATTTGTGAACTAGTAAACTAATCCAAGTAGCTCAAAGAGACTTTTCAAAGTTGTTATAAAGATGCATCATGCTTTTGACTCTGTAAATAACCTGCAAAACAACTCACTTCAATATTTTAACCAATATAACCTACAATAGAGGAAGAATGAACACTAAATGCATAAATAAGAGATGAAAGTGAAAAAGACATCCAAAGGAAATAAAGAAATTGTACAACAGGGGTCTGAGGCTCCTAGGATGGCCAAGCCCAAGGATACTTAGAGTCCTATGAAGGAAATCAAGCTTTAGAAGCTAAAAATGGCACCAAAATTCATTATTTGAATCAATCTAAGTACATCCCCATTATAAATGAAAGTGGAACTACTAAATGACAAGTTTTCTCCACAAGAATACTAATAAATACATGCCCCTAGAGGAAAATTTGAATTGGTACTTATAAAAATAGACGGGGAAGCATCCTCCTTGAAAGGAGGTTGCTTTTCCCTCCAAAATCCCTCAAAAAGTGGATCTGGTTCCCAACAATAGGGATCGTCATTAAATGTTAGGGAACGTGTTACTAGATTTTCTCAATCAATGGAGCTCCAGAAGTTTTCAATAATTTCATGATATCTAATTCATTTATTACCAATATTGGTTTATCCTGTAGTAGGGAGCAAGTCCCTAGATTGTCTCATTTAGAATCTACTCAATATTCTCTCAATATTCTACAAAAATAAATAATATTAGGCAAATAATATCCAATTATCTTGAAACCTTCCTAAGAACCTATTAAATCTAAAAAAACATTATTAAGTGTAGAAAGAAATATTTAATGTAGCATTTATGAAACTAAGAAAAGTTAGACAGGGCTTAATTTGTGTCTAATTTCGAGGCTTGTGAACTAGACCGCACATTTTCCTAAAGCAAGGGTAGGAGTTGCAAGGTTGAAAACATCCAAGGCGTTGATGTATCATGTGCCATCTTCCCCATTCATATTTCCCCGCTGGATCATCTCTCAAATGTTCTAACAAAGTACACACTCTTTTTACATTCATTATAATTATTTTGTCTACAACTAATATTGATAAACAAGCACAAATCACGATGACATGTTTATATTCAATTGTAATACAATTAAGGTATTTTCTTAAGATATGTGATAAAAAAAGTTCTTGAATTTAAAGTTCTCTCATAATGTTTCATGAAGAACTGATTATTTTTTTTAAACTTAATAAATATCCACATATTTTTAAATATACAAAGGTTTTGTCTATGGCAATAGACTAATAACCAAGTTAGTGACTCCTTGCTCTTTACAAAATAAATTTTTATATTGTTTCTAAGAATATAAGATTTGACACTTTATTTTGATTTACAAGTGCCATCATAAGCATTGCGGCTGAAAGAAGCCAACTGATATTAAAAGACCATGTCATTATTGTCTTCAATTTTAAAGATTTTATGTTTTAATCAAAAGTGGTTGAGATAAACCACTTTATTTCATGACGTGGACGATAAGAGTCGTGGTTGAGATAAACCAACCAATATTTAGAGGCTTTATAGTTATCATCTTCAATATTGAAAATTCTCTTTGATTATATATGAAAATGCAACTTCAAGTATTGTAGACAATCTTTTTAAATCAAATTTTGTACTTATTTTCAATTTTAATGATTTCATATTATTATTTATAAAAATATAACTTCAAGCATGGTACACCTAGTTTTTAAAACAACACATTCATTAAATAGGCTTCAAAAGTTATATTATTTTGTGGCATTGAAAACAAAAATTGTGATTAAGATAAGCAAACCAATATTTAAAGACCATATAATTATCATATTCAATTTTGTTTTTGTTTTTCTTATACCTTTAAGTACTATATATTTAATCTTTAAAAATAATAAAATTCATACAAAAAAAAATTATTACTTATACTTAATTTTAAAAACAATATTAAATAAAACTACTTTAATTTCATTATTATTTATAATATTTCTATTCAAACCTATGAACTTAAAAATACATTGTATTACATCAAATGTGATTTACTACATCACATTCACAGGATGTAATAATGATGAATGTGATGTATCTTGACAATGCTTTTGACCATTTTTATTAACAGGGTTGATTCAAGAGGATCTTATGTCAGTCCAGTTTGTCCACGAAGTCCAGTTCATTTTCAGTTTTCGTCAATATTGTCTTCATGGTGCAGAAAGCCTTCTTGGTGAAAAGGTGGTCAAAATTATGTACTGTTGTGACCAAAGTTTGTAATGGTTTTAAGGCTAAGGTTAAAACCCTAGCACTAATCCTAAAGGTCTAAATCTGAAGTCCTAAGGACCTAGCGCATACATAAATCACATAACCAAAGTTAACAAACCCACTTTCAGACTATATGCTAAAAACCTTGCAAAACAAATGTGCTACACAGTTCCTAACCACGCAGTCTGGATAACCGCAGCAGAGGTCCTAACCGTCAGAGCTATGGACATGTGAGAAAGGGTGATGTTGAACGCAACAGTGAGTTGAACGCATTGGGACCGCAGCAACAAACTGTTGGAGATAACAGTTGTCACATGCAATTGGGATGCGCGCCGATAACCAGAACCACCGAGATTAGCTGCAAGGTGGCAGCCTGCGGTTAGACTGCGATGTCACATGCTGATAGTCAAAACTCTCTACGTTGTTAGCAAGACTGTCATCGGATTTGGATATCCAAAGTTTATTTGGGGTTTTTTCAATGGGTTTTGTTCTATTTTAATTCAATCACCATGTAACTAGACTCCTAAGTGTCACAAGGTGACAAAACCAAAACCCAAAATACTTAATGCAACACATTCATGCCTATTTTAGCCCAGGGAAAGTTCAAGTGAACCTTATGAGCTTATAAATTCATCTTTTAGCTCATGTAGAAGACATTAGAGTGATTTTGAAGCTTTGTATTCAGATTGCTGGAGAGAGGCAATTTTGTTTTCAGTGTTTCTTGGTTGTTTGGAGGCGGAATTGGGAACCGAGATAGGCGTTGGAAAGCTAGGAGAGAGAGATTTCTATTAAGAGAGACTAGAGGTGCCTACGAGCACATTCAGTCTGGTGTTTTTGTTGTGTAAATACTTCCTTGGATCAATCCTTAATAAAACAGACACCCATCTTGAAAGCGGACCGAGAGACATAGTCCATCAGGGATGAACTACGTAATCAATTGATCCAGATTTAAACAAGAACACAACAAAGTACAGAAATAGAGATAAATACAAAGATGCACCAGAAATAATACTTCATTTCATTAATGTAAAATATGGAAATATGCTTACAAACAGAAACAGAAATAAACTAACTCGGGCAATGGTAGCTTATCTCTGAGTGGAGATGTGGCGGCTACATGCCTCTGAATTGTGTTACAATGAGGCTTTAAGGCCTATTTATTGTTGAGAAATAATGGAAAACCCTAAACCTCCAAAAACCTAACCTTATGAGATGAAGCACCAAACTATGGGCCCCGTTTGGGTAAATTGGTACTTCAACTTCCCGGGGTCATAACTTTGGCATACGATCTTTGTTTGACATGCACAATACCTCGTTAGAAAGATATATATGAGGACTACTACTTTTGAGTGAGCAACATCAGTCCATGGACCTATGTTGCTCCTAGTTTTCCAAAAACAAACGCCGATTAGGGCCTCAAAACGGCTTCAAAAGTTCAAGACCTGAAAAACTGCTAAAAATAGTAAATTGTGCTACAATTAAGGAAACTGAAAAATGGAAAGAGACAGTTATGGGGGTCCAAGTGGGCTAGGTGGGTGGCCACCAAAATCCACCTGGATCATTCCTTCCCCCTTAGGAAGTGATGTTCCCATTGAATTGAGTGCCTCCATCAGATGCGAAAACTTCTACTGAACTTGGTCCCTAGTGAGTTGTTATGCGATCTCTGATGTTTCCAGTAATGGTGGGAAGCATGGTCAAGGTCGATCCACATTGAACACTCGGTGCAAGAAAAGGAATGGGGAAATGTTGTGCTCTAAAGAATTGTTTCCCACAAACTTGCTAACAGTCTAAGGACCATATCGGAGTGGTATGAGCTTCCAATGGGCTCTTGTGAGGCGTTCTTTCTACAGGTGCAACCAGAATGTTTCGCCCACCTAAAACTTGTGTGACACCTGATGTTGATCATGTCGCTGCTTGTACTTAACATTTTCCATAGTGGAGTGATGATAGATTGACCTGTCAGGTAGAGGTGCTCTAGAAGTCAGATCGGACAAATGCTTGACCTGACAATGCAATAGTACCCCTATGGGTGAGGAGAAGATGTCTCTGTCTTCTTTCATGACTGTATCCACTTGCTTCTGTTGCATGGAGGAACCCTTCCCGGGGGCCATGGATGTGGCTACGATCTTCCTCTTAATTTCAGGGCGAACCAGATAGAAAATAAATTTCCTAGTCTCGGAGATGATCTTACTGCCTTTCTTAGCAGAGATCAAAGAAGTGGTGGTAGGTGGGGCTACCTCTGGTATCCTGTATAATGTATTGCACAAAGAAATAATAACAGTGCAAGGCCTTGACTCATACACAGCATATCACTTCCACATGTATGGTTGGCCTAATAATACATCACAAACATCAAGCGGTGCAACATCACACAATACCTCATCTGTGAAGGGCTTGATGTTGTAGGGAAGGCGACACTGCTGGCGAACACGGAGATCTCATCCTTGGTGAACCCACCTGATGTTGTACGATTACGGGTGTGGTATGGTTGGTAGTCCTAGTCACTTCACGACCTCTGTTGAAATGAGGCTTTTGGCTACCATTATCGACAATGAAATACAGCGGCGAACCCTTCACCCACATTTGTGAGTGGAAAAGACGCTTCCCCTCCTCTGGATCTTCGGGCTCATTCTTCTGGACCTTGGTGGTGGCAATAGTGGCGTTGGGCTCCGCATCAATGATTTTCTTCCCTTTTTCATTCCCCTTGTTAGGTTCTGACTCAGGGTCGGAACATGCATCTGACTCTGAAGCCTTTAACTTGGTCACCAGTGACTGCTTGATTCGACACTCACTTGTGTTGTGAGTGGGGCTCTTGTGGAACTCACACCACTTTCCTGTGTCCTTCGTTGACTTCGCGATGTTGGTGTTTTCTTGTGGCTTTGACAGGTTGTCTTAGGACACCCCGCCTTGGCTTTGTCCTTTGTTCTTTGGATTCGCAGATCCAAAGTTTCGCTTCTTTTGTTTAATCTTCTGCTTGATCTTGACAACGTATTGGTATGTCGTGCCGAGCGAGGAGATGTTCAGGAACTCCATCTCGTCCTGGATGTACCTGTGTAGGCAGCCAAGGTATTTGAGTACCAAATGAGCTCAAAATCCTTGATACCCAACTTTGTGCGAACGGTATGAAAAATATTTGTGAACTCCAGCACATCTTGGTCCCTTCCCTGCCGCAACATGGTCCATTTTATGTATTTATCCTCATAGCTTTTGACAAGGTAGTACTACTCCTTGATGGCATCCCAGAACGAATTCCAAGTGGGTGCGACTGAAAATAGTGAGCCCATACTTTCATCCTTCTACTCGCAGTAGGTTGCCAACCAGTCCTTGACGTGGGGGGCTGCTTTGAGAAGTGTAAAAGTGATATTTTCCCAGCTGGAAAAATCATGAACAGAAAAATAACCATCTAGCATATTTAACCATTTATCTACGACATCTACGTCTATCTGACCCTCAAATATGGGGTTTAAAAGTTAACTTGTACCTTAAAGGGTGTGGTGCTTCTAGAGTAGCTACCATAAGTAGATGCGTCACCCCTGGGCAGCCGCTGAAGGATCTAGGCAATGTTGTCCATCATCACGTTCCTTTGTCACTCTAAGGCTTCCTCGAGCAAGATTTTGATAAGATCCCCTGCCCCCTCGTCTTTCTTTTCATCCACCATGGGAGGTCGTCGGGATTTGCGAGGCTGATCTTGCAAAGGTTTGACCAGCTCAAGCCCTAACTCCTTATATCTCGACCTCATTGTGGACATGCAACGATAAACAGAGAAAGAGCATACTGCTCTAATACCACTGATCCAGATTTAAATAGGGCGCAACAAAGTACAGAAATAGCAATAAATATAGAGATGCAGCAGAAATAATACTTCATTACATTAATGTAAAATACTGAAATATGCTTACAAACAAAAACGGAAATAAACTAGCTCGGGCGATGGTAGCTTATCTTTGAGGAGAGATTTGGTGGCTACATGCCTCTGAACTATGTTACAATGAGGCTTGAAGGTCTATTTATTGTTGAGAAACAATGAAAAACCCTAAACATCCAAAAACCTAACCCTAGGAGATGAAGCGCCAAACTCTGAGCCCCATTTGGGTAAATTGGTACATCAACTTCTCGGGGTCGTAACTTTGGCATACGATCTTTGTTTGACACGCACAATACCTCGTTAGAAATATCTATCCGAGGACTAAAACTTTGAGTGAGGACTAATGTTGCTCCCAGTTTTCCCAAACAAAGCCGTTTTGGGCCTCAAAACGGCTCCGGAAGTTCAGGACCCAAAAAACTGCTAAAAATAGTAAATTGTGCTACAATTAAGGAAACTGAAAAATTGAAAGAGACAGTTGTGGGGGTCCAAGTGGGCTAGATGGGTGGCCACCAACATCCACCTGGATCATCAATGTTTGTTGTCTTCTATCTCTGTTCTTTGCTGCAAATTCATGTTTAAATATGGTGCTTATGTTCTGGATTAAGTCATTAAATCAACTGTTTTCCTTCGATCTTCCACATTAAGCGCTTAAGTTAACAATCAATTCAATGTTGGCAAATATTCAATTCTACTTCAATTTTGTTTATGATCAATATCAGATCGTATAATTTGGTATCATAGCAGGTTGTGTTTTGTAGAATTTAAGCCTACAATGTAAAACCATGGTGAAAAACCTATGTTATAAACTTTTCGGACTTATGTTATAAACAACTATGTTATAACTACACAGTTAACAGCGTAGTAACCGCAGCGGAACCGTCATGTAGTTGGTAATGTGAAAAGTTGAAACCACCAGAAGGCCGCAACCACCAGAAGACCGCAACCATCAGGCAATATGAACAGACAGGAACATTGCAATTTGAAGATCGCCACCACCAGTTGTCACATGAACAGTTCAGGTCACCACGCAGTTAGCCGGAATTTTCGAGCTTATCCACCAGGTGGCAGCCGAGGTATTGATCGCCCACTGGTCACATGTCAGATGGTTGTTTCTCCACGTCATTAGCTGATTGTCGGGGGCTAATTATAACCTAAGGTCTTATTTGGGTTTTTAGTACTATATTAAGTTACAACCACCATATCACCTTATCCTAATGTGTCACTATGTGACAAGACTGAAACCTATGTACACTTAATGCCTAACCATTCATGCCACGTTTAGCCAAAGGAGCTTGAATATGAACCTGCAGCACTATAAATTCATCACTTGTATTCATGAAGGGGATATTGGATGTATTAGAGTGGTTTTGAAGCTTTGTAGTCATATTTATGTGATAGAGAGATAGATTTGTTTTCAGTTTTTCTTGGTCATTCGAAGGCAGAATTGGGAACCGAGACAGGCGTTGGAAATCTAGGAGAGAGAGCTTTCTGTTGACAGAGGCCAAAAGTTCCATTGAATGGTAACCAGGTCAAGGTTGTGACGAGGAGAAGGAACACTTGAGGAGTTCGATCCAGAAATTGGAAAGTGAAAATTCGTTCATCGATCGGCAATGACAGGATCCGATGTAGGTAAAACTCCTGAAGGGAAGGTCATGGATCAGGAAAAGTTTTAGCAAATGTTTTTGAGTATGTAGCAGATGTTGGGATAATTCTACGAAGATAAGAAGGCGAGAGATGCATCTTCTTCTTCAAAGACATCGAAGAAGGACAAGGGAAAAGGCAGGGCTGATAAACCTCCTTCTCCTCCATCATCTCCATCATCATCATCTTCTTCTTCTTCTTCCAGGTCAGATTCTGAAACAGAAAAACCTGAGAAATCATCTCTTTTGAAACTTGATGTTAAATTTGAACTACCTATTTATGATGGCAAAATGAATCCTGAAAAGTTAGATAATTGGATTAAGCAATTAGAAGTGTATTGTAGAATTCAGAACATTTCTAATTAAAAAACAAAAAAATCAGTTAGCTACACTTAGGATGGGGAGAACAACTTTAATATGGTGGGAAAGTAAAACTAAAATAGATGTAAAGCGGAAAGGTAAAGTCATCTCTTCATGGTCTAAGTTTTTAAAAGCTCTCGGAAAACAATTCTATCCTTTGGGATACATGCAGCAAGTTGTTATTGATTAGCAACATTGGAGGCAAGGTAAAGGGTAGAATGTTCAGGAGTTTACTTGGGAATTCAGGAAGAAAGATTTGGTTCTTGGTATTACATTGGATACACATGAAACTTTACTAAAGTACATTGGCAGTTTACATTCATATTACAGCATACATTATTGATGTTTAATCCTGATGACTTTGATGAAGTGCGTGTTCAAGCCATACATATTGAATCAGGTGGCAAGCCATTCAAGTTTTCATTGAAAGCATCTAGACAGTTGGAAATCAAGGATTCCAAAGACAGCAAGAGGAAGAGCAATTTGAAGGGGAAGAGATCAATGACAGCTAATAAGGAAAGTGAAAGGCCTACTTGTACTCACTGCAGAGGATCGAACATGATGAAGCCAAATGTTGGAAACTTCACCCAGAACTCAGACCAAAGAAGTTCCAGGAGAATAAAGGAGAAAAGAAGGATAATGCAGCAATCCAACAAGATTTGGGCTCCAACTCAAGTGATGAAAGGAAAATAACCACAATGGTTTCGATAGGTAAAACTTCTGACACTGGTTCATGTTCTAGTACTTCTGCATCTTCTTCAAACATAAATCATCTGAATGAGGATAAAAGAGTTGAATTATTTCATATAAGGATAACTTCTAAGCACAAAAAATAGATACATTGTTTGACAGTGGATCACAAGCAAATTTAATATCTGAAGATTTAGTTAAGAAATTGGGTTTGGAGACACAAAATCATCCAAGACCATACCCATTAGGTTGGCTAAATAAAGAGACTCAGATTAATGTCACAAAGCAGTGTCATTTAAAATTTTCCATCATAGCTAATTACATTGACGAAGTGGATTTAGATGTGATTCCAGCAGACATATGTGGAGTAGTGCTAGGGAGTCCTTATCTCTATGATCGTGATGCAGTGTTTCATAGGAAAGAGCATAAATATCACCTTAAGAAAGATGGGATTGAATACATTGTCAGGGCACATAAACTCAAAACGCACTTGGATTTAGTTACTGTTAATCAAATGAAGTGATTAATAAGTTCAAGTAAGAGATATGTACTCATGGTTGTAAAAGAACAACATAAGGATCAACATGATTCTTTTTTAGGTTTTGAATCTCAATTTAAAGATAGATTGGTTAAAGTGGTAGATTATTTTCAGTTTATTTAAAGAACCAAAACATCTTCCTCCTAAATGGGAAATACAACATGAGATACAATTGATCTCTAATGCCCCTCTTCCTAATGTCGGAATGTATCGCATGTCAGTCATAGAGAGCGAAGAAATAAAGAAACAAATCCAAGGGTTGTTTGAAAAAGGTTTCATTCGACCCAGTTCATCTCCATGTAGCTCACCCACAATTTTGGTTCCTAAGAAAGACAGGACATGGAGAATGTGTGTCGACTTTAGGGCCTTGAACAAAATCACAATCAAAAACAGGTATCCTCTTCCCAAGATATATGATTTACTTGATCAGTTGAAAAATGTTGTCTATTTCACTAAGTTGGATTTGCGTAGTGGGTATCATCAAATTCACATTGCAGAAAATAAGATCTAGAAAACTGCATTCAAAACTAGGCAGGGACTATTTGAATGGTTAGTAATGCCTTTTGGTTTGTGTAATGCTCCAACAACTTTCATGCAGGTTATGAATGATGTATTTCGCCCATATTGATAAATTTGTCATAATCTACTTAGATGATATCCTAATTTTTAGTTCCAATATGGAAGAGCATGTTAGGCATGTCAAACAGGTTTTCGAAGTGTTGCACATGGAAAAATTGTCCCTTAAACTTTCCAAATGTGAGTTTGGGAAAACTTCATTGAATTATCTTGGTTACATATTTAGAGGGGGAAATTTGAAAATGGATCTAGCTAAAGTCAATGTGATTGTTAAATGGCAAAGACCACAGAATGTGACCGAAGTTAGGAGTTTTATTGGTGTAGTTCAATATTGGAGAAAATTTATTTCATAGTTTTCTTTGATTGAATCATTGTTACACGCTTTAACAGGTTCTAAAGTTTTCTTTCAGTGGGGAGGAAAACAACAAAAATCTTTTGATATACATAAGCAGAAAATTGTCATAGCACCAATCTTAGCTTTACCAGATCTTGAACAGCCACTCGAAATTGAAATAGATGCTAGTGGTTATGCAATGGGTGTAGTCTTACTTCAAAAATGGAAACCAATTTGTTTTCATTCTGAAACTTTTTCTAAGGCAATTATAAAATATCCGACGTATGATAAAGAACTGTTTGCTTTGGTTGAAAGTGTAAAGAAATGGAAACACTACTTAATGGGTAAGGAAACAATGATTCACACAGATCATCAGCCACTTCAGTACCTTCAGTATCAGACTAAGTTGCAACAATCTTGTCACTACAGATGGATGAGATTTCTTCAGTAATTTCACTTAATAATTAGGTACAAGAAAAGGGTAACAAACAAAGTAGCTGGTATGTTGTCTAGACCATCATTGAATGCTTCAGTAGTGTTACAGAATAGTTCTATAAAACATGAAAGTTATATAGGACAATATAGTACTAATGTTGATTTCAAAGATATTTATGAATCACTAACTCATGGTACTCAGGTGGAAGAAGTCAATTATCATATTCATGGCAGATTGTTTTATCATCTGGGTAAGTTGTGCATACCAAACTCAGAAAGGGCACATGTTATTCGGGAAGCATATTCTTCTCGCATTTCAGGACATTTTGGTGTAAGCAAGAGAATGGCACAAATTCAAAGGTATTGTTAATGGCCTCGTATGTATGAAACAATTGTTAAGTACATTAAAGGATGTGTGATGTGTTTGGCCACCGAGCCAAGCAATCGAAATATTGGTTTGTACATGCCACTTCCAGTTCCTTCGTGACCATGGGACAACATTTCCATGGACTTTGTTGGAGGACTTCCTATGTCCGGGAGAGAGCATGATTACATGTATATCATGGTTGATAGGTTTAGCAAGATGTGCATTCTTGTTCCATGCAAAAAGCAAGTGAGTGCCAAACGGGATACACAAATGTTCTTTCAACAGGGATGGGTTCATTTTGGGTTACCTACTTCCATTTTTTCTGATCGAGACACTCGTTTTGTAGGAGATTTTTGGTCCACTTTGTGGGGACTCATGGACACAAAGTTGAATAAGAGCAATACTTTTCATCAACAAACCAACGGATAGATAGATGTGGTGAACAGGATAGTCATACATATCCTCTAAGGTTACTGCAGTAAACATCCTAAGTTGTGGGATGAATCTTTATCTTATGTGCAGCATGCTTACAATCGAGCCTTAAATTCTTCGACTAATCGATCACCATTTGAAACATGTTTTGGGTATCTACCAAAGTCACCGATGGATTTCATGTTCGGTGAAGAAGATAAAGTGAATGGACATGATGATTCCAACAAAGCAGTTAAGTTCATTCAACGGATACAACATATACATGAATCAGTGTAGGATCAGTTAGAGAAGAGTCAGGCCAAGTACAAAATGTGCCATGACAAGCATCGAGTAGATCATCATTTTTAGGTTGGTGATCAGATATGGTTGTATATCAGTAAAGACAGGTTGGAAAGTGAAGTTAAGAAGATGAAACCCATTGGGTATGGACCTTTCAACATTGTTGAAAATATTGGAAATAATGCATTCTTGTTAGATTTACCTCCTTACATGTGTATTTATTCAATTGTAAATGTGGAAAATATGAAGTTGTATGAACCTCCAATGATCATGGATCCAGAGGAAAATACACAAATTCCTACTATTAATGATTTGGCACCTAAGTATATGAATGAGTTATAGAAAGATACCATGTTGGAATGGAAGGTTCGATCTTCAAGGCGTGGAGATCTTGAATATCTTCGAGTGGGACTCAAAGGCATGAATTTGAGTAAGGCGAAGTGGATGGAGATCAGAAGAGTGAGGGAGTTGTACCCTCACCTGATATCTGCTTAAATCAAACTTTTATGGTCCAAAAGCTTTCAAGTGGAGAGGATTGATCCAGGAGGATCTTATGTCAGTCCAGTTTGTCCAGGAAGTCTAGTTCATCTTCAATTTTCATCAGCTTCATTAGTATTGTCTTCATGGTGCAGAAAGCCTTGTTGGTGAAAAGGTGGTTGAAAATGTGTAATGTTGTGACCAAAGTTTGTAATGGTTTTAAGGCTAAGGTTAAAACCCTAGCACTAATCCTAAAGGTCTAAATACAAAGTCCTAAGGACCTAGCGCATACATAAATCACATAACCGAAGTTAAAAAACCCACTTTCGGACTATATGATAAAAACCATGCAAAACAAATGTGTTACACAGTTCCTAACCGCGCAAACTAGATAACCGCAACAGAGGTCGTAACAGTTGGAGTTGTGGACATGTGAACAAGGGTGATGTTGACCACAGCAGTCAGTTGACTGCGTCGGAACCACAACAACAAACCATTGGAGATAACAGCTGTCACATGCAGTTGGGATGCACGCCAGTAGCCAGAACCGTCGGGATTAGCTACAAGGTGGCAGCATGCGATTAGACCACAATGTCCACATGCTGACAGTCAAACCTCTCCATGCTGTTAGAAAGACTGTCAGCGGATTTGGATATCCAAAGTTTATTTTGGGTTTTCTCAATCGGTTTTGTTCTATTTTAATTCAATCACCATGTAACTAAATTCCTAAGTGTTACAAGGTGACAAGACCGAAACCCCAAATACTAATGCAACACATTCATGCCTATTTTAGCCCAGGGAAAGTTTGAGTGAACCTTAAGAGCTTATAAATTCATCTTTTAGCTCATGGAGAAGACAATAGAGTGATTTTGAAGCTTTGTAGTCAGATTGCTGGACAGAGAGGCAGTTTTGTTTTCAGTGTTTCTTGGTCGTCTGAAGGCAGAATTGGGAACCAAGACATGCATTGGAAAGCTATGAGAGAGAGATTTCTGTTGACAGAGACCAGAGTTGCCTACAAGCACATTTAATCTAGTGTTTTTTCTGTGTAAAGACTTCCTTGGATCAATCCTTAATAAAACGGATGCCCATCTTGAAAGTGGACCCATAGACATAGTCCATCAGAGACGAACTCCGTAATCAATGTTTATTGTCTTCTATCTATATTATTTGCTGCAAATTCATGTTTAAATATGTTGCTTATGTTCTGTATTAAGTCATTAAATCAATTATTTTCCTTCAGACTTCCACATTAAGCACTTAAGTTAACAATCAATTCACTTTTGGCAAATATTCAATTCTACTTCAGTTTTGTTTATGATCAATATCAGATCAATGCTTGTGAATGTCATTTTGAACAACGAAAATAACTAAAAATACCTTTTAGTTATTTATACACTGGATTTGGTGTAGATATCACATTATATAGTGTCTAAATGTTTGATGGGGGATTTATATGGATTGATGTTCACAATACAACTTTACTCATTGCTTGTTTTATTGTGAATAATAAGAATTTTTCCCCTCTATAATTTAGTTGTACAAGTTTATTCATTTGTAAGTGGATCTTGCATCAAGTTTGGTTGGAAAAATTGTATTACCCTGCTTAAATTCCACATAACACATGCCATATAATGAATGTATGTCATTTATTCCCCTTTTTATATAATGAATGTATGTTATTTATTTCTCTTTTAGTCTTTTTCATTCATTTTGTTTGGGAATCAAATATGTCACTCTCACTAAATCAAATTTTTATGATTAAATTTTTTAATAATAGTAAAAACTTTAACTTTAACAAAAAATTTATTATATATATAATATATATATATATTCCTATATTTTATATAAGTCATTTTAAAATAAACTATCTATATATATATATATATGAAATTAACTTATTTTAATCCGAGGTGAAGAATATGGTTGTTAGCACTCACAAGAAGTATACTCACTTGAAATTTATAAAGCCTAAAACAATAATATTCATAAGCATGAAACTATTACACCAATAGTACTTATCACGTCATTATAACTCATCATATCATTATGAAAAAAAAAAATCTAAAATAACATTTATTCTTATATATATAATTAATTTTAAAATATACTGAATAAATAAATAAAAATCAATTTTTTATATATTTATAAATGAATATATCTTTTATATATCTCTCAAATAATTTTTTAATAGCTAAATATATACTCTTATCTTTTTAACCAGGTGAAATTTTAATTTTTAATACTTTTTTATTAAATTTAAATTTTAATATTTTTATTAAATTTAAATTCATTTTATTAAATAAAAAAGATTTATAATTATTTTATATAAATTTATTTTTAAATAATTTAATTAATAAAACATTTTTATTTTTTATTAATCTATAAAATATAAATTAATAATAAATAAAATGAATTTGATAATTTATTTAATTTTCTAATCAAATTATAACACATATATATCTTTAATATATCCCAACAAAAATAAAATCATTCTAATAATTTATTTAATTTTTTAATAAATTAGAGTATTTTTGCATTCAATTAATATATCCCAACAAAATTTTCCGTAATAATTTGACAAACTCCTTAATAATTAGACAAACTTTATGTTTTAATGGTTTATATTTTACATCAAATTTCAAACTTGTGACCAACTTTATCTTTTAGTGTTTATATTTTAAACAAAATTTCTTAATAATTGGATAAACTTTTTAATAATAACCCAACAAACTCTACTCTATTAGTAATTTATAATCTCTCTAATAATTCGACAAACTTTTTAATAATTAGATAAATTTTATCTTTTTAATAATTCATATTTAGGAAAAAAAATAATAATAATAATGAGACAAATTCTATTTTTTTTAGTAATTTATAATCTTTTGAATAGTTTGACAAACTTTATTTTTTAGTAATCTATATTTCAAACAAAATTCATTTAATAATTAGACAAACTCTCTAAGAATGAGACAAACTCTTCCTTTTCTTAATTTATAAGATGTTACTTAATAAATAGACAAATTCAATCTTCAAATCAAACTATAATATGTGATAACATCCCTAGTATAATTCAAGGAGGTTGTACACTTAAGACTCTGAGGTTCTACACTTAGGACTATGTAAGTACTACATAATGTTTTTAACATTCAACGTCTTTTCACTCCATCAAAAAATTTGGATAATGGGCGGCGTATATGAGAAGCCGTAGAAGCATACCACTGACATGTTCCTATTTTCCACCATTATTTCCACACTTCAACTACATCCTATCCTTACCACAGCTATGGTTATCCATCCCTTTGTCTACTCCATATCTTTTCCCCAACAACCAACTTTTCACTAAATGTGTGGTTATGTACCCAATTATTTGGGTCATCCCTTCCACATCTACTAGTTGTGGAGAGAGAAAATATATTTTTTGGAGAGAGAAAAGATATTCAAAATGGTCAAATATATTTACTTGGAAAGTAGTTGAAGTAGCTAACAAATAAAAATAATTGATTAATCAATTTGTGAGAATTAAAAGAAATGTGAATTTGAAATAATTATTAAATAATGGTTTAACAATTATCTCAAAAATAAAAATAGGAATAACATTTAAATAATTATTTAATTATTCCAAAGTGATTAGGTCAAATGTAATTAATAAATAATTATTTCTAGAGAAAATTAAATAAATAATGATTTATTCAATTATTTTCATGGAGTTTTTTATTTTTAAAGAGAAATAATTTAGGAAAATGGTTTACTAAATTATTTCTTATGGTGAAAGTGAATTTACCATAGTAAAATTAATCCTGCATGGTGTATTTCCATCCACCTTGAAAGAAATGGCTAGGTGATAATTTTTGGGTGATAACAAATTGATATTGATAAACAAGCACAAATAACGATGACATGTTTATATTAAATTGTAATACAATTAAGGTATTTTTCTTATGATATGTGATAAAAAAGGGTTCTTAAATTTAAGGTTTTCTCCTACTGTTTTATATGTCTAGTCATGAAGAATTGATTAATTTTTTTAAAATGTAATATAATGTCCACGTCTTTTGAAATACACTAAGGTTTTGTCTATGGCAATAGACTAATAACCAAGTTAGTTACTTTTTTCTCTTTACAAAAGAAATTTCTATATTGTTTTTAAGAATCTTGTTGGGAAAAATATTGAGAAGCGGGGATGAATCAGTGTTTTAAAACTCACTAAAAACTTTCAATTTCTTATTCATATTTTGTACGTGAATTTAATTTAGTGAATAAGCGTATGTACACGACTATGATGAGGATAAGTAACGTATATCCATTTAACTAACTTTTTCAACTAATTCATCATTTGTTTAACTTTAACCAGTGCATCAATGCTTCTTTAGACATTAATTAAACAGTAACCATGTGCAGTAAGAACATAATCAACCATCACACTTAAGCAATACATCAACATACATGAACACCAGGATTTTTAGGTGGAAACCCAATGTGGGAAAAAACCATTGTTGTTGTCATTTTTGTCTTTATCTTTTATTATAAAGAAAACATCTTACAATCTTGTATTGACGCAGACCCATACCAGAACGCAGGCACCCACTTGCAGAAGGCTACAACCTTCTCTCGCTCTCCAACACCCACTGGAAGGGAGCTCCAACCCCTTGATTTCGTTTACCAGCACCCATAGGAAGGGAGCTCCAACCCACTGATCATATTTACCAGCTGCCACTAGAAGGAAGCTTCAACTTCCTCACTGAAGGCTCCAACCCTCTACACCTTTGTGGACCATGTTTCATGATATTTCGTATTGGATCCACTTGAAACAAAACATCAAATATGTAGGCCACGTTTCATCAAAATTTCAGACTAGACCCACTACCATCATTTAAGCCCAATACCAAATAATAAACTGAAACCAATCACCGTATCAAATCACTAAATCAACTTAATCACCAAATCATTGAAGAAATCCATTATTGAATCTCAAACAACTAAAGCAATTAGATCATCTCAATTCATTGTATACTCTTAGCAGAATTTTAGATCACTTAATGTTCATCACAGAAACCAGATCCTGTCACTTCAAACCCTGGTCAACCTCATGTCAGAATATATACACTACTACTATGAGACATACCCATGTATAGACACTCTTTCTCTTCAGATAACCCTCCTACAGATATCAAAATGTTGAACCCTAACATTGAAACATTGCACTGTAGATTTGGGATAGCATCAAATGTGATCTAGCCATACAAATTGGTGGGGAGGCTAAAGCACATGAGATATCCAAGACCCAAAAATAGTTTGGGGAAATTCCCCTTGGTTAGACAGATATTAAAATAATTAATATTTTTAATGGGTTCCTAAGTCTAAACTTAGGAAAATAAAAATATTAATGGGTATTAATATAAAACTGGGTGAGAAGGTTCTAAATGACATGGATCAAGCCAAATCAAATCTTAGTCCTTGATTAGAGATTTAATCTCAGTCATTGAAGAATCAACATAAAAAGCATAAGAGGAGGCTTGAGGGTCAGTTGGAGATACACCAAGTTAATCAGTCCATTCGATTTTCTGGAGCGAGGTTTGCTGAGAGAAATCGAACCAGTGATCAGAGTTGTTGCGAGAGGCAGTGAGTGCATATCAGAGAGGTAGTGATAGTGTTGAAGGACCAGCGCAAAGGCAGAGAAGGCTACGAAGAACCAATAGGAGCCACACAGAGGGCCAAAGGGATTGCACAAAGGCCCAAAGAGCTTGTGCAGAGCATTAAAGGGCTGGCACAGAGGGTTCTAGGCTAACGCAAAGCGTCAAAGAGGTGTTGGAGATATTTTCGTGGAGCAGACTTGCTGAATATCTACTTCCGAAGAGATTTATTACTGTCAAATTGATTTCTCTGTGAGGTGAGCCAGTTTGGCACCCAGTTGTACTCAAGAAAGCAGCTTAATAATAAAACCCTCATAACTGTTGCACCGGTTTTCCCAGGTTGAGTTTTTCCAAGGACGATTGTCCAAAAATAATGATGTCCCTTATGTGTTTGTCTATTTCTTTAAGTTGATGATCGGTAGGTGGTTGAGACTACATTTGTGTTTATTTTCAGTATTTATATGGTTAAATAACTTGCTGAAGAATAAAACAAGTAGGTGAAATAAACTAGATAGTTCAGGAAAATTTCTAACGGGTTAGACTTAGAAATTTCAACATGGTATCAGAGGATTGCAGATCATAGGAGAGCTGAAGGCACCAGCTAAATCAGAATATTTACAACAGAAACAATTGTCCTGAGAGACAGAAGTTGTTCCTAAGAAGAAAGCAGCAGAGAAGGAGCATTGCAGAGGCTTGCGTCATTATTTCGAGCCAGAGAGAGGGTCCACATAGAGGCAGAGGAAGGTATAAGAGGCTCACGAGGATTCACGTCATCCTGCTCAACTAGGTAGGAGTGACCAGTTGGCCAAAGGAGTGATTCAGCCTTGCCGGGATTGCGTAGAGCTAAGAGGTTCAGTTTCTTCAGCTGTTGGGGCTTATGGAGCTGTGGGCAGATTATGGATTGTGAAGCTGGTGGGGTGATGTTGTTGTCGAAGCAGAACAATACCTAATGCGATATAACCAAGGTAGAGGGAGTCATTACCTAGCCATCTTTCTAATCAAGAAATCTAGATCAATGTTGTAGGAGCAAAAGGGATTGGAGAGGTGTGATTTGACTGTTGGTAGAAGCATTTCCAGGAGGGAAATCGAGACTCAGAGGGAGTCTAGGAGAGGATTTCCGGGAGGGAAATCGAGACTAAGAGGGATTCTAGAAGAGAACTTCCAGGAGGGAAGTAGAGACTCAAAGAGAGTCAAATAGAAGAGCGGAGATGCCAATGAATGGACTAAGAGATCAAGACAGGTTGGATGGGGCATCCAACTTTATCATCTGGAAGGTTAGGATCCTGTTTGTTCTGGATAGACATCGCATCAAGGCCTTCGCCTTGAGAACCATGGCTATCCCAATCGACCCAGATGATAATGAAAGGTATGAGGATGCAATGGCCAAGGCAAAGTGCATAATACTTGATGGGGTTAAGGATCATGTAGTTCAGCATATTGCCAAGAATAATACGACAAAGGAGATGTGGGAACGTTGACAGCATTGTATCAAGGCACTTCTGTGCAAAGGAGGATGCTTCTGGAGAATCAGCTAAGGTCGTATCAGATGCAGAAGGGGAGTAGATAGATCTATTCCTTAGCAGGTTTCAGAAGATTCAGAGCCAACTTACTTCCGTAGGGGCCACATTGAATCAGGATTTAATGGTGAGGATCACCCTGAATGCAGTCTCCAAGGAATGAGAGACATTCATCCAAAGCATTTTGGGTAGAAAAAATCTTCCAAGATGGGAAGAGTTATGGGCCGTTCTTCACCAAGAAGAGACCAGACGGCTAACCAAGACAGGAAGTAGCAACAAAGGAGGTCGAATCAAGAAAGAGGAGGAAGAGGATGCGGCTCTGGCATCTGCAGACAGCAAGGGAAGAGGAAGAAGAAGGAAATCTCTGAGATAAAGTGCTTCAATTGTGGAGAGTTGGGTCATTATGCAACCCAGTGTCCCAAGAAGAAGAATAAGGGAGAGGCTTCTGAATCCAAGGCAGCGCCGGTAAAGGCAGAGAAAGAAGTGGAGACTAATGAGGATTGTGCCATGAGTGCTCATGTACTTCTAGAGAAGACATGGGGTGAAATCGAGCTATAGTCAGGAGGACTACAGGAGATGTGGGGCAAGATCATTGAGGTACCCAAACTCTTGGATCATATCTAGCTACGGGAGCCCCGAGAGACAATAGCAGGATGACGGATGTCGGTAGAAGCAAGATGTGGATGGAGCGCCATAACAGTGCTAGAGTGCAGGGATCTATAGCAGTGCAGTGAGGGTTGCAGCAGTGCGAGAGGCATAGAGGAGGTTGTAGAAGTGCAGGAAGCCACAAAGGTGTTTTCAGTAGTGCGAGAGGCACAAATTTGTTGCAGCAACATAGAGGCAGCAGAGGGAGCACAAGATAGTAGCAGAGAGAGATTCAGCATCGGGAGGGCTTTTAGCCTAACAAGGATGTCAATAGTTGGGTAGATCAGTTACCAACGTCTCAATAACTAAGTCGCAATGTAGTAGTAGCATTAGTAGTGCTACGAGCAGCATGACCAGAGAGGGTTGCAGTGCAAATGCAGTGTTGGGAGAAAGGACCAGCAGCAGCACGGATGCAGAGGGAGTTGTAGTACAGATGTAGCAGTGGTATTGGCAGAGCCATGGGCAACAGTACAAGAGGAAGTAGTGTAGTGGATGTTGGGCAACAGGCCAAACATCAGCACAGGTATCGATGTTGGATGATCAAGGTGATGTTCAGTGGTCGAGCATTACTAGAGCACATCCCTCGCTAAGAGGAAGGTGTTGATTTGGGGTAGCATCAGATGTGCTCTAACCATAAAAATTGGTGGAGAGGATAAAGCACATGAGATCTCCAAGACCCAAAATGGTTTAGGGAAATTCCAGCTAGTTAGAGAGATATTAAAATAATTAATATTTTTAATGGGTGCCTAAGTCTAAACTTAGGAAAATAAAAATATTAATGGGTATTAATATACAACTAGGTGAGAAGGCTCTAAATGACATGGATCTAACTAAATATAATCTTAGCCATTGATTAAATATTTAATCTTGGTCGTTAAAGACTCAACAGAAAAAGTATAAGAGGAGGCTTGAGGGTCAGTTGGAGATACACCAAGTTGATCAGTCAATTCAATTTTCTGGAGCGGGGTTTGTTGAGAGAAATCGAACCAGTGATTAGAGTTGCAGCGAGGGGTAGTGAGTACATCGCAGATAGGTAGAGATAGTGCCAAGGACCAGCACAGAGGAAGAGAAGGCTACGCAGGACCAACAGGAGTCGCGCAGAGGGCCAGAGGGATTACGCAGAGGTTACCAGGGCCTGCGTGAGTGACGCAGAGGGCCAATGAGCCTGCGCAGAGCATTAGAGGGCTGACGCAAAGGGTTCTAGGCTGACGCATAGGCCAGGAGGGTTGATGCATAGCCTCAGAGAGGCGTTGGAGAGATTTTCGTGGAGCAAATTTGCCGAATATCTGCTTCCGAAGAGAGGTATTACTACCAGATAGGTTTCTCTGTGGTGTGAGCTAGTTTGGCACCCAGTTTTACTCAAGAAAGTTGCTTAATAATAAAACCCTCATAACTATTGCATCGGCTTTCCCAAGTTGGGTTTTTCCGGGGACGATTGTCCAAAAATAACGACGTCCCTTGTGTGTTTGTTTATTTCTTTCAGTTGATAGTTTGTAGATGGCTGAGATTGCATTTGTGTTCATTTTGAGTATTTATATCGTTAAATATCTTGTTAAAGAATAAAACAAGTAGGTGAAATAAACCAGATAGTGCAGGAAAATTTCTAACATGTTACACTTAGAAATTTCAACATGAACTACTAAAATAAATCATTGAAACACATATTGACTTTGTTATAGATATGTGAACCAAATACATATCATCTCATAGTAGTATTGTTATTACATAATTAGTTCAACCTTAACCAGCACTGTCAAACACAGATCATCATGAAAGAGACAACATTAACAGGCAACAACAAACATAACAGAACAAATCAGACATGATCATCATCTCATATTGCAAAACCCTAGCAGATGTTCACAACCCTTATGAAACACTTTCACCTATGTACGTGCCTTTCAAGAGGCATAACTGCGTATATATCTGTCCATACTACAGAATCGATACACGACTACCCAGAAGAAGATCTACATATGTACACGATATTTTAGAAGAAAACTTGCATATATATCTGTAACTACTAAATCATACATTTGTTGCACAATAGATCATAAATCAAACCCAAATCTCGGCATATACTGGAAAAGATACACATCATCATCATCACAGATCTATCAACCAATAAGAATATTATGCAATGTGTAGTCATTTAAAATCTATAAGATCTAATCCATCATCACACTCTCAGGTGCATACTTATTTCAGATAAAACAATTCGTCAATAACCCATCTCAGCACACACTTAAACACTTTGATCTCCATTTCCTTATATAGTTTAGGCCTTAGTCAATACCTTAGGCCAATTCCATAGTTTTGCAGATGGTATTTTTTGAGGGGATCAAATATCCGTTGTCACGCTCACTACTATGGGCCAATAGCATGGTAAACACCCCTGATATTTAGAATACCATGTTGCTGAAACTGTACATGAATTTTATTCACCAAACCTCTGTATGTAAATGGCTTTGATTCATTGAACCTATGTATACTTCTTCAAACTTCATCCTCATCATTCCACTGTATTTGAACTGATATTCCTTTGTCGCATTTATACTGGCCTGAATATTCATCCTGCTACCGTCATTTGTTTATCTTTATTAAGTAGGTTTCCATCAAGGACAACACATTTATCATAATGCCAACAATCTCCCCCATTGGACTTGATGGAAACCACTTTGGTGTTTGATCACCATCACCTATAGATATCTGTAAACACATATGTAGATATACCAACTTTCTCTCCCAAGCTAGAAAGCATTCCCAAGTCACCAAGCATTCTCCAAACACCAAGCTTCTCTCCCCCTTTGACATCAACGAGAATGGGATGACCAATGTTGAATGAAAGCTTCTGTTAGGTCCCTATAATACTAGTGATTACCCCATTACTATTGTAGTTGTGTCCCTTATTAATATTGTGGTGCCCCTATTGTCCCCATATTGTTATTACTGTGCCCCATAGAATCCCTCTATTGTTATTTTTGTGCCTTTATATTATTATTGTTAGGTCGGCTGTGTTATATTGTGACTCCTTAGACTTCTATATATAGAAAGGAGCTTTTTTCATTTGAATCATCCAAGAATTGTTCATTTATGTAATGTAAAGGAGGTTGCCCCCTCAAAGAGGCTGAATTCTAAGGCGTTGATCTATCCATTCTATCTTTTTTGAGCTAGTTTCATAACATTTGGTATCAGAGCTTTGGATTCTAGGGTTTCGCTACTCCAAATAGGTGATCGTGGAATTTTCGCTATAAATTTTTCTCTATGATGTTTCAGAAGCTAAAAAAAAAAACCCATTTGAGAAGAAATCGCACTGAACCTCGGTTCCAAATTTCAGAGCTTTTTGCGCCATATTTGTGGAGATATGATCTGAGGAAGTTGGTCTTTTTGCAGACTCTTGAATTACATTCCAAACAGGGGACATGGGGAAAATCGTCATAACTTTCTCTCTGAGCATCAGATTGAAATTTCGTAAGAAGGTACAGAAAGAGGACAGACTGTAGTTTCTTGTATATATTTTCAGAGAAAAAGGTTGAAACAGTGACTCATGGCATGTCATACAAGTTCGCTCTACTGAACTAGTCTATAATAAGGTCACTGTGGGAGATTTGGCATAACTCCTCCTTGGAGAATCCAATTTGGATCAGACTGGTGGCATTGGAAAGAGGACATAGAGGGATACTGCAAGTCGCAATTTCAGAACTGGAGGATCTGAAATTACAGAGATACATCAGAGGCAATATCGAGCTCCTACAAAGTGAAAAAAGGTGTGTAGATTTTTTAAAATTTTTTCTTAAGCTTGGTTTCAAAAATTATTTTGAAGAATTCAAAGGGAATAGTAGAGCATTATTATCAGTAACTGATGCCCCGAGGAAATAAAATGCAAACACCTGGTAAGCAACCTAAAAGTGCTAGCATGACTCATGAAGAAGAGGAAGAAATGCTACATGATATATCAAAATTACAAGACCAAGTGCAACAAATGTCACTCTCACAAAAGCTAACATAATCTAAGATAAATGGCGTGGAATCTAAGATAAATGGCATGGAATCTAAGATAAAGGGTGTGGAAGCTAAGATCAATGGCATGGAAGCTAAGATGGACAATTTGAAGATAGATTTGAAGACAGGTATGGAAGCTTTGAAGACAAATTTGACAAAGTTTCTACAAGAAATGCTTACTAATGGTGAAAGGGTAGTAAAGGAAACTCGTGATGAGAACAAAAGAAATGATAATCATCATTTCATAGACTCTAATGTTGGACCAAAGATCCACCATATTCCAAAAATCGATATGAGGAAGTTTGATGGCAAGGATCCCGCAACATGGATATTACAAATGGAGCAATTTTTCAATCTCAA
>APFE030099761.1:9075-21082 GCA_000404065.3 Pinus taeda
ATACAATGCATACTCCTTCCTCCTCCATCTATAAATGACTGTCCTCCTGCATTAAACCAACTAGTTTTTGCTAGAGTCTTTGGGAGTGCTGAAGTAATGCTAGAGTGATAGTGAGAATTGAGAAGTATAGAGAGGTTATGCTGCCAAAATTCTGAGAGAGAAGAGGTCACTTTGCAAGGCATATTTAGCTGCTTGCCCAATCAGAGGAGGTTCAATGTCAGAACCTTGGTTGTAATCTTTCTCTGTTTTTACTCATTAATAGACGACTATCATTATGGTTCCACTCATGTGTCTTTATAATGGTATTTGAGTTATATCTTTTTTGACTGATATATAATTGCATATATTGGATTTTATGCTTGTACTTGTATCGTTCTTTGCATGTGAAGGTGTCCGTTCACGTGGATCGTGGGGATTGTGACCAGCTGGAGCAAAGGAACAGGAGCGTCGATTCTTCTACAACTACTAGCGTTGGAATCCAGGTAGACCATCATCATCGATCTCTGATTTATGCAATTAGGAACCTGCGTGTTAGTGTTGTGTGATTGTTGCTAGACCCATGTTGGGCTAGTGGGATCACCTCTGTCCGCAGAGGGGATTTACTAGTTCAACAGTACTATACTACTTCCAAGAATTTCTTTACCAAATCCTGTCGTTGCATTCTTTGCAATAGGTCACTATCTGCGCTATGGCTTCACATCAGGTCTGATCTTTCTAAGATGAATCAAATCAAGAGACTCTCCTCCAACTCCATCTTCACTTTCCTTCTTCGCACAATGTTTGGATTCTGCAACGACTTCTGTGTCTTATCGACCTTCACCTTCCTCTATCTTTTGAAGTTCACGAGTTGTGAAATCTTTTTAATTCTTCTTTGTGCCCGATCCCCGATCGATACTCAAGGTGAGGGATTATAACTTGTATTTATATGGGTTTCTGTAATACCTAAAGGACACATTCATTTGGAAGGAGAGGCTGACTTATAGATATTCATCCAGTTACTCATAAACTTGTTTTATTTATGGAAAATCTAATAGGAGACACCGTACCCACATGAGGTCCCACATCCATGTCATCAATTGCAATCGCAACTTTTGAAGGTCCCGCTGTCGCAACGTTTAACTTAGACGATACACATATTTCCAATGAAGCGGACGTGATATAACATTAACCAGTTGTCAATAGATCCATCAGATCCACAACCTCTATTGCAATCAATAGTTCAAGGGTTTATCACAATTGGTCTTCTGGGGTCCACACCCTTATCACAATCGATGGTTTTTCTGTGTCAACCCTTAAGACTTGCGATATGATGAGGCGATCACTATATAACATAACAATGTATTGATAACTTGTTTCGGGTCCGCAATGATGTCACAATCACAGCTTTTGGTGTGATATACGTTTATTACTTTGTGATACCTTCCATTGTGGTAGATGCGATGCTTCATTAAAGAGTATTGTAATGTTCCGATGGGTGCGCATTATTATTGCAATCAAAGTTTTAGTCAGACATTCCTTTAAGACTTACAATGCAAAGGTTATGATACAACAAATGTGATATTACAGTAGGGTGTGTTATAATGCAATGTTTAGGTGTGTAACTCATGTCGCAATCAGGGATTTCAGTGTAACAAGGCTTGAATACTTTCAACATAGTGGATGTGATATTGTATTGAGGTGTGTTGTATTTGAGAGATTGGGTCCACAATGCATATTGCAATCGGTGGTTTTGAGCAGTGTTACATAACTCAATATAATAGAATGACTAATAAGTTTCCTCTAATGACACTGTTAACTCCTCTCAGGTCTTCCTCTTGGGCATATGCATTTTAAAAGGTTACCAACAACTTCTTCCTCTTACTCTTGAGTTCTCACTCCTGTGACTTCTCTGTGATTTCTTTTCACTCTTCCACTCTTCCAATAGCTCTTCTTCCGATGATGTGTTCTTCTTTTCTCCTTCGATATCGTTGTTGCTCCTGTGGCTTATCTTCCTGTGACCTCCGATAACTTTTTTTTTACTGCTCCTGCTCTTGACTTAAATGGCTTCCTTGATGGCTTCCATGTTTGGCTTCTTGCTCCTGTTGCTTCACGTATCTTCTTCTCCTTGGCTTCACATCATCATTTGGTATTCCCTAATATTGCCATATTGACATCAATGACAATCTAGATTGACAAAGAAATCATAAGATTATAAAAAGAATATTATTAAATTACATTTTTTTTTAACATTTAATTAAAATATTAATATAAAGAGTCTTCGCATCATCTTAACATTGTCATTTATCCATTTAGAAGGCATACTAATTACTAAAAATAAAACTATTACCTCGTTGATTGAATCTTATCTTTATTAATTGCCTCTTTGAAATCTTAGCCGTAGTCTAAGTAGCCAAAGGAATTGCCTAGAAAGTTATGGAAATTCTAGTCATATTTAGAGAAAATCCGGTAACGATTTTTGTAAATCCAAGTTGTAGTTGTTAAACTTAAAAATTTTAGGTGTCTTAGACATTTTTAATGGTGTTGAATCCATTTCCATCATCAAAAACACGATGAAAACACTCCCTCTACAAGATTTTTTGAATTTTTTTCCTAGATTCTGACCACTTTTGGTCATCCAAGCAATTCCTTCGCCTCAGTAGACGACTTCGAAATCTTACCTTTGCTTGGATATCTTTGATAGATAAGTTGTGGTTTTGATTATATTTTGTAATTGTTGCAATATCTTATCAGAATCTTAAACAAATCACATAGTGCTCTTTAGAGTCTGACATAAGATGCACCTATTGTTCTTCTGATCATAACACGCCACACACTTTTGTCTGCACTGTCTCATCTAGAAAATAAAATTTGCAGCAGATAATAAGTGAGTGCACTGGGAATAAGAGTTCAATATTCGTACTTGGTGTTTTACGATATGATCCACTGAGCGTGGATTCCATTTATTTAATTTCTACGCCATATTTCATGCCAAACCCTGCTAAGGAATCAAGTAACATCAATGGCTACTCTTGATATCAATGGGAAAGTTTGTATTGTCAGCGACAAAAGACCATTTCAATTCTCTCTCGTTTGAATAATGACCAGAACAACACCATTTTTTTCCTTTATGCATTTCAATTCTCTCTTGTTTGAATAATGACCACCACAACACCAGCTTTTTCCTTTATGCTTTTTGTACCTTGACTGCGATAATGTGCGCCACCATATACCTCAGATCGTAGTTATGTTGCATTAGTTGCCTCTATCAATGTAAAGTCACCATTTATGCAGCACCATCAATGGTATTGCATAATCGCTCTTATGGTTAGAATTAGATGGTCAAAATGGTCGTCATATGCCATTTTAGATCTCAAATCTGAGAATATGCAATTTCAATTCTTTCTTGCATGCATCGTGACCATGACAACACAAGAATTTTCTTTTTCTAGTTTTCCAATTTCACTGAGAACATTCTCATCGTAATATTCTCATCCCCATGCATCAGTTGTGTCCATTAATGCAAACTCACGGGGCTTTCAACTACATTGTCTAATTGCTTTGAGGGTTGGAATTAGATGATCAAAATTATATTTAGTTTACATAAATATTGATGAAGTTGTATTGTAACACACTATTATTTTATGTTGTGATGAATCATAGTTGAGGAGTCCACAAATTGACCCCTAATACATTATTGTGATTAATAAAAATAACATTATGAATCATTATGAATCACAAAAACATTAATTATAATATATATATTTCATCAAAATGTATACTTTCATAAAATATTTAAACTTTAAGAATAATATATATATATATATATATATAATATATATATATTATATATATATATAGATATATATTCACTCTCAAGAATGGCATATAAATTGTTTTTGTTTGGCTAAGAAATAATTTTCTTCGGACTTAAAGAAAGTCAATGGCCCAAGAGGGCAAGGAATCTTATGGGCCACGAGCATATGTAATTATGTCTGGTATGATTTTCATTGAATAAAAATGATGATTCATATTCAAATTCAAGCTTCTGTGATCCATAACTCATTAGTTAATGAAGATTTTCTAAAAAAATCACATTGCCAATATTTGGTCGACGCATTTCGAACCAACGAGTGTGGATCATGTCCAGGACAAGATGAAGAGATATATCTCAAAGGAAGGTTAAATAGGAAGATAGGTGACTTGGATTAGTAGATACTAGCGAGTCATGGTTATCACTAGTGTTGGTTTGAAAACCTTTGAGATATGGTTTTCAAAGATATATTTTTTTCAATTAGAAAAATTAGGGAGATGTATGGGATTTAATAAAGGGTATATATTCGTTCTTAGTAGTTACAATCTTTCTTGATTATTTTTTTCAATTATTCAACTATATTATATGTATTTTTCTTAATGAGCTACTGGTATGCCCAAAAAATACATATGTTTGGCTAAGAGCTAGTCAAACATAAGAAAATTGGTTAATGGCACACGACCTAGAGGTAGCAGTGGGTAATTACAGGTAGCGTGGCTTTCCTTGAATAACAATGATGATTCAGTATGAATCTGTGGATAACAGCCAATAATGATCGTCCCTGCTCCTAGTCTAAGCACAAGTTATATAAATTGTAGAAAAAGCTTAACCTATCAATATAATCAATCATTTAATTAATATAACTACAATTATTTAATATACAAAAATATGGAAGAAATTTCAATATTTTTTTAGAAAAAAAAAGGCTAATTTTTTTATATTAGTTGAAAGACCAGTACATGCATCTGCGTGAAAATAGATACTCCAGAGAGATAACAAACTGGCCATGTAGACCAAATATGTGTCATGGCATCCTAAAATCAATGTGTGTTAGACAATCCCATATACCAATTCAAATACATATCTTAAAAAATGAAAAAAATAGCAAACCAAAGCAATATTGCCATAGCAGCAAGGAGCATCAAAAGGATGTGATATAGAAGATGTAATAGTAAACAAGGATCCATTATTATGGCAAGCAGATCTCACCAACCTCTACCATATGTTCATCCACAAATAGAGTGTAATACATGATTCTGAACTGATCCATTAGACCAGCTTTTGACAACGTGCCTACTTCCTTGTTGTCATCTCTATATACATGTGAGATGGAGTAGGATGAGAGGGAGGTCAACAAATGTTTAACTCTATTGATCCATCGAGCTAATAGTGGTGGGTCGAATATAGAGTGACCCGATATACCATCTATGGTAGCTCTAGGGTGTCCATAAATGTTGGTGATATTCAGATGTCTCTCTTCAGCAAATCAGAGCAACCCCCAAAATGTCATGATTTCAAATCTAGTGTTGGTTCCAAGGCCACCATTCTAGTGAAGGTTGTATTGTGTGTTTTTATCTCGTTTGAGAACCACACCACAACGATACAATCCCATTTGTATTGCACCATCAAACTATCCTGAAGGAAAAATAATAAAAGGGGGGGTTCTCATCTGCTCTTTGATCTTTTTTGCATTTGTGTCAAGTGAAATGTCACTCCCTTATGAAATAATTTTGAAGAAGATGTTGTTGTAATCAATGGGCTTCCCTTCAAATATATTATGGTTCCTTACATTCCAAACCTCCCAAATGATGTATATGGGCATCACATTTCCCTACTTGTTGCAGTCATACCATTCAGACTTAATATGTTAAAAATTTGTACAAAAATCCATAGTAATGCCCATGAAGTGTGCAATGTTTCCCCAAACCCAAGAAGATGAGGGACATGAAAAAAATTGTTTTCTGTTGATTCAATGGAATTTCTATAGAAGGAGCATATTCTAGGACCATGATATCCTCTTTTGAGTAAGTTATCCCATTTCAGTACTTTATTTCTCCAAACATGCCAGGAAAACAAAGTTGTTTTAATAGGAATCTTTAATTTCCATACCTTGTAGAATGAAGATCTCTATCAAAGATTATATCTTTGAGTAATATAGAATCTGTAGGCTTCATCAATGATTGCCATTTGATTATGTAGTTTCCCACCGCAAGTGATGATATCTCTGAGTGAATTGCAAATAAGACTAGACTAGCTTAGTGAGGTGGTATAATCATGCCGTTTGATTGCATATTTTCCAGAGAGTCCCATATATGATGCTTCTTTTCATATAGGAAAACAATTGTGATAGCCACTTATAGATTGCGTAAGGAAAAAATATCCATTTTTTTTATGATGTCTAATAAGCGTCCCTATAGGTTCTACTCCCAATTCATTCCTTTGATGTTATCTAAGCCAATCAGAATTTTCTAGCGATTCAAAAACCCCCATTCCATCCTCATGCACCACCAGTGAAGAATCTTCAAGTGACTCCTCCAAATGATGGATCTGTTTTTCTTGTAAGAAATATTGTTTCTGAATAATCCTTTTATGTTTGTATGTCTCATATATTTTGAGTGAATGATGTCATGCCAAATGTCACTTCCATTAAATTATTTCTAAAAATATTTAATGAGAAATGCTTGTTTGAAGGAATAATTATCTAGTAGTCCCTAACCTCCAAATTCCTTTGGAATAGTTAAATCCGACCGGTTACAAAGATGTATCCTTGTCAAAGTCTGTACTTTGTTTGAGAGAAAGTTGGTCACTATAAAAGTAATATTTTTGACAATGGTGCTAAGAATTATAAAACAATGAGCCCATAATACATAAATATGTTGAAGTGCCGCATGTACCAGAATGTATCTACCTCCCAGTGAGAGGTATCTGTGAGTCGAGCTGGAGAGATTTTGTTTTTATTTGTCTACCAACAAATGCTAGTCCACTGTCCTATATCTGTAGAGTTTTAGTTTAGATTCTAGGTAGGATATGCCATCTTTCAGTGGGGTTGTCGATACTATAAATATTCCTACAATATAGTCTACATTAGAGCTATTGCCACATGAAAAATATAGAGTAGATTTGTTGTTGTTCATTAGGATTTCAGAAGCTACACCATATCTAGATAAAATTTAATGGAATGTGTTCATTGTGCTCTAGAGATAATGGCAAGTGTTAAACTATCATCCACAAAGAACAATTGAGTAATATAGACAAAGCTAGTAATATTTAGTCCATATGCCACACGATTGAGCCTTCTTTATTTTAAGGCTAATTCCATCCATGACAAGTAAAAGGATAAGAGGGGAAACAAAGCATCCCTATCTGAGACCATGACCCACCTTGAAGAAGTTTGTGGGGAGGTTGTTGATGAGCACAACAGAACATGTCGAGGTGATGCAAGCCCTGAACCACTCCATGTTGTTTTCTCGGAGACCAATCTTGTATAGGATAAGCCTAATAAAATACCAATCAACACAATCGAATGACCTATGAAGATCAATTTTCATTACCACAACGTCCTTCTTACATGTGTGGATAGAGTGAATGGTCTCTTAGGCCACAACAACTACATCATGAATCTGATGATTACCTTGAATGTCAAACTATTCTCTAGAGATGTGTGTGGATAGAACCCTTTTGATCCTCCTATCAATAACCTTAGAAATGAGCTTGTATACAATGTTTCACAAGGAAATAAGAATGAATACCTATAAGTTCTTTGGGCAGAATGTCTTCGAAATGAGAGCTAAAAAACTCAAGTTGACGACCCTCGAAATCCATCAACTTGATGTAGCTTCTTCCATAATCATTAGTAGGCTTTCCCCCATTAGATCAAAGAAATGAATAAAGAATTACATTGTCCATCCATTTGGGCCTGGGATTTTATCCTTTGCAAAAGACCCCAGAGACTGTTTAATTTCGTCTAATGTAACATGGTTTTATAGTTCATCATTTGAAGCATTATCAAGCATATTTGGATATTGGTTAAGTGCCCAAAGTTGATATTCAGAAGCCACATCCTCCCTCGCTTTATAGAAATGCCCAAAAAAAATTACTCCTTTAATTTTTATATCAGAGGTTGTGTTCTTAATGTGTCCCTCTGATGTCTCGATCTGCTAGATTCTATTGGAGTTTTTGTGATGAGTGGCATACCTATGAAATAAACTAGTGTTTCGATCTCCTTCATGCAACCAAGTTTCTCTACCCTCAAGTCTCTAGATAATGTCCTGAACATTCAAGATCTCATTTTTTTCTTGCTTCCAACAATTTTATTTCATTCAGATCTTGTTTAGATGGAACTTTATTGTTGAGAGACTTAATGAAATGATAAATAATTCGAGTGATATCCTTAAGTTCCACAATCATCTATTGTTTTTTACTCCTTTCCTTAGTTCTGGCTCTAGATTTTATTCTATTGAGTTTAGTGACCAGGGATATCATAGCCAAATCTTCTCTGAAATTAGACAGTTCATACCAAAGGGTAAGAACCAAGTCGTTATATCCCGGGTCAAGTCGCCATGCTTTGTGGAATTTAAATGGGATCCCTCTATGGGCATTCTCCATTCTCCCACTTAGGATAACAAGAGTAGGGTCTGAGATTTATGTCTTGTATATAGATGACATATGGTAACCAAGCCTTTCAAGAAAATATTCATGAATCAAAAATCTATCTAGCCACTTCCCAATATGTTCCTCACCAGTCCGTCTGTTGTTCCATGTTGGAGTGAGAGGGAAGGGGCAAATATCAACCAAGTGGAAATAAAAAAAGAAATTATATAACCTATCAACCATAGGGTATTTTCTATAATGCAACCACCATGATTCCTGTGCCATGATAATGGCATTTAGATATCCATCCAGAATGATTCCATTAATCTTCAATTACAGAGGTTAATTCTTTCCCAGAATGTTAAACGTTCCCAATATGTTAAGAATATGTATGTGACTAGAAATACCCCTTATATGTCCAGAGAGTAATATTCTTGCAAAAAAATTAAATGTATGGAAGTGTGCACGAAGAGGAACACATAGAGAAATGAGGTCCCCAGAAGTACCAGTTTATCCAATAGAATGTGATTCCTGAATGAGAACAATAGAGCGACGAGTATCCTGAATAATGTGTTTGATACCCAGTTGTTTGGAATGATTTCCAAACCCCTAATATTCATGGAAATGATGTTCATCATGGATTCACAGAAGCAAGGAGCAATTCTCTAAGTTCTTGAGAATTAGAGGGGATAATAGGAACATCCTCAAGGTCAACAAAGTTAGAAAAGATGTCGTAATGTGGCCGAGGACATCCTCAAAAAGGTTAGCTATTCTTTATATTAATTTTATGAAAAAGGATGTTAATGGTCGAATGCGGGCTGATATGTGGGGAGGATGTAGGAGCATCAACATTATGAACGGTCAGGGTATTAAGGTCCATCTCAGGGTTGAGGAGGAGGACATCGATGTCGCTCCCAATTAGCCTGCAAGGGGAAGTGAAGGAGGAGTACTCAGGACAGTGATTAGACAGAGAGATGATCGGTTCGAGCGGAGGCATAGTAGAGGATATTGTAAGGGCATTATTAGGAGGGTGAGGGATGTCATCCTCAGGTGAGAAATTTGATGGATCCAGAGGGGGGATAGTCGAAGGAGTCTGGGCCACCACAAGAGGGGGAATAGTCATCTAGTAGTTTATTCCTCTCATTCATGTTAAGTAGAACTAATACATTGTAATACTTATGAGATATCATTATAAATTTTGCATACTTTTCCGCTAATTTCAATTGTTTTATATTATGGGGTGCAATCATTTTGAGTTGAACATTATCCATTTTATAAATAAAGAGTAGTTTTATCATGTACTTAGGGATAGAAGAAAGTTGATCCCTTCCATTTCTAAACATATTGATGATTAAAACTAAGATATTTGCATAGAACATAAAAATGGGAGGAGAAAAATACTTACTAAGGAATACTTATATGCAAATTATGATCACTCATCCCAAATTATTGATGTTGATTATGTGGCTCAGAAGGGATTTAGAGACATTCATTTCCAAATCCACAAGGATATTTCATATAGAGCATATCAAACAATCAAAAAGAAATCTACATAATGCTTTCTGAAGCAATGAATACACAACTTATCAAATTAATAAAGCCTTAGAGAATATAGAGAGAAAGTATATGAAAATTCAAGGATTTAATAGGGCAAGTAACATTATATTTTCATTATATAATGTTCCTGGGATATATACAATCAGTAATTGATAAAATCCCCAAACATATAAGAAATAAACATATTAATATTGTTTTATTTTCTTCGTGCTCAACAATATTTGGAAGATCTTCAGGGTTATGGAATATCACATTAACCTATGATTGGAAAAAAGATTTTATCAAATTCCTTAATCTTGTAAAAACACAAACATAAATGAAACAAGAAGGGTTGCATCACAACAAGTCCCTGTCGTGAGGGGGAGCTTCAAGAAAGTACTCAAAGACCAATAGATAGTTAGGCTTTAAATCCCCATCATGTGATTGTGTATGTGAATCAAATCAGTGACCTACAAAAAAAATCAGCCAGTCATAGCAGTGATCTGGCAAAAAATCAATCAGTCATAGCAGTGCCTTAGAACAATATGTAGCTAGCGAAAGTCTTTTTATCTGTTTTTTGTAAAGTAAATCATGTGCTTCGTGGAAGTTGGATTTGTTTGACTCTTCTTTGCCAAAGGATGTTCACTGTTAATCTACAATCAATCAGATTAGCCTTTATCTGTTTGAAATCCCACAAAACTATAAGAGCCAAATTGGTAAAGTTTTGCAAGAAACGATGCTAAGAAACAAACGTTTAGATCATCAGATAAAAGAATTCATGGAGCTAAGATTGTATATTTCAGGGTAAAAAGAAATATGAGGAGAAATAAGCCAAAAAAGGTAGGTGCCACCCTCTTAACTAGTATTGGAGTTCTAAATACTATTTTCTGGAAAGACTTGAGTTTAATAGCATCGTCTAGAATTCAGAAACATCTATTGGATTGAGTCTCCAACTTATCTTTCCTGGTTGGAGGTCTAAATCATCCTTTTCTTCATTATGTTAGAAGCCTAGCCCACTCTGAAGCTCCATTGATTAGCCACTGGTTTTTGTTAAACAGTGGGAATCTTAGATCGATTTGATGGGACATCTTGCTTACAATTTGAACCCCTGGCACTCCCAGGAAAAATCATTAGGATAAGACACCACTAAGACTGGAAGGGACTAGCTATTTTCACTATTATGTTTAGCTTCTATTTTCTATGAGTTTTGAGCCTTGTTTCAGTCAACTCGTGAATGGAAAAGTTTGTGCTCCTTATCATCCTTTCCATCTAATCAATTGAAATGTCATGTTATTCCTAAGCTGGATGTGCAATTGAATACTTGATAAGAGAAATTTTGAAATATATTCCTCCTTTGAGTAGGGTTTTGTAAGAAACAAGGGCACTTTCTATCTCCATCATAGAACTAGTAGATAGAGTGACATAACTAATTTTGATGGAGTTAAAGCTGTTGAAGAGTCATAACCTACCTTAGCTAAAGTAGCTATATCATAGAAGGCAACACTGATTGGGTTTCGTTAACGAGCCCCTTCAAGGGTTTAGGGACCAACATTCAAGGACTAAACTAAAAGAGGCTTCTTAGACTAGAAATTGATTTGGGCTATTGAATGCATCCACTATCATGGCAAATATTTTACATATGAAGTCATATTGATACAATCATGACACTCTATATGGAGTTGTCCATGTCATACCAAGCAGCTTCTTAATGTATTATAACCATACAAGTTACTAAGATGAGTTGCAATTCAAGTAATTTGTCTTTCGTTGACATACTCTTACCATTTTCTATATTCTTTAACTATTGGGTCTGGTATTGATGTTGCTACTACTATGGGTGCTTCAAGTATTAATAAGCCTAGGATATTAGAATCACCTATTGCATTGGGTCATTTCCATCCAATTTGGATTACTAGATACTGCTCCAAATCGACCTGAATGTCAAGCCATGACTTAACTTAGCCCAACATGCTAATTCCCAATCCAAATAGGTAACAACCATTTCAAATTGCTACACGGAGCAGCAAAAAGAGCTACCTCATATCTTAAGCTTCTTGTTTAGCCATTTGTTCAGAAGAACAAAATAAAGCC
>APFE030099761.1:23172-43097 GCA_000404065.3 Pinus taeda
ACTTGAAAGTGAAATGGCTTGTAATTGTATGTTTAGTGGATCATAATGCTTCTACTGTAGGACAACCATCAAAGCCCATATAAAGTACCTACCTGCCAAGCCAAGTCCAAGTCAAAGCTCCAGATCCTCTTCCTTTATTGTTGGCACTCGAATCACCCTCTGGAAAAATCCATTTCTTGACTGACCATAGAATAAAGAAACAAATGCTTTCCATAAATATATAGTTCCAACCCATAAGTTATAACTATACACTTAGTTCATATATAAATCAGCTCCTCAAAACAAACCTAGCACATATAACATTAAAAAATATGGCTACTTATATCATTCTCAAGTACCTAATGCTAGCTTTTAACTTCTGTTAATAGAATACAAATTTAACCTTGAAATGAAGAGACATATAAGATAGCAGAGTTTCAATCTTGCAAAACATTGATGACCATCTAGCGCTATCAGAAGAACACTTTAAGAATAAAGCAACTACATGATACAAAATATGGAACTAGATCATAATAGGAACATACTTGTACAAAGAGACCTACTATGGGAAACTGAAGATTTTGCTACTGCTGCCGTTGAGTGATGCAATCACCGGAATCAGAACTTGCATCCCTAGCACGCAGTGGCTTAAGAGAATTAGTCGAACCAGTCAATTAGTGTCGGTCCTACCTAATTAAGTGCCTGTTCATTCAGTTCTCACTATTGCAGATGATTGGTTGTTCGCATTCCATCTTCAAAAAGGAAAGCTCAGCTAAAATTCCTTCATTAATTCTCTCAGAACATCAACCTCCACCTGCAGTTATATCAGATAAATGACATGGCTTGTCCTGCTATAAAAAACTTAAATTATGTTTCAATTAGCTGAAATCTGAGGGTAATCAGGGAATTACCTATTATCTATGTTCATGTAAAAGAAAATCTCTGCCATGGGTAACCAACAATGCTCTTAGCAATTCCAGATTATTTTCCTATGGGGATTGATCTAGATGTTTCTTGATATGGAGACAATTCTCATATTCTTTCATGTATATCCTTCATTTTATTAGGGGGAAATGAAGTGACTACCATTTTGATTTCCATCCCTCATTTTATGACAGAAAACAAAAATTAATTGTAAAACAAGTAATATTGAAACTAGAAAATATACAAGTCTAAAAATAAGGTCTCCAACTCTATGTGTTAATTAAGAGGATGCATTCAAGCATTTCAACAACAATGAGAACAAACATGCACTTAAATAGTTGGGAATCAAATATTTCTTCATGAAAATTGAATCCGATGCATGTATATATTTGTATAAAAGTACTCTGAATTTAGAAAGAGTGAATGACCACTTGTTCCTATCTAAATATGGCATCTGAATATGACATTTAGAAAGAGTGAATGCATACCTGTGTGGACTTCAGAGGAGTACCTAAATTCAAGTTCTACACAATTGAAAAGTTACTATTACATCTGCTACAATATCCTTGTCCCCACACTGCAATCTCACAATATTCTACCATTGTTTCCCCGGTATCTCCAGCACAAGAAATTCAAACCAACTCTGCAACAATAAGAATTAGTTGAAAGTTAAGGTTCACAAAGTCATTAAAGTGCTTAAAAAATAGAAATAAAAAGACGTCCATGAACCATGTGGGCACTCCCATGAGTGCCATATACCTGACCTCCTCCATAACATAGCACACAGGGATTAAACCATTCCACATAACATCATATCATGATAATATGTCTGCTAATATGTCAATATACGAGACATAAGGATAATCGAACAACTCACTACAGGTGCACCAATTTCAACTGCCCACTGCAGGTGCACCAGTTTCAATTTCATGGCCTTCGAGCCTTAAAGATTTGCCAAGCGACACTAGCTAATTGAGTCATGTAAGGATGTATTAAGTTTTGTTGGATGTACAGAGTAGAACCTTCTGCTCTGGGCATGGATGGATCCATGCAGACATCATAACATTATAATACCCCCAATAAACCATTCTGAAGTGATTTGTAAAATAATTTTGAATGAACCAAACATTTAAAGGATGACCTCTAAGCCATGTCGGCACCATGGATCCACTTGCCTCACTGTTGTCTTTTCCACAAGCCATGAGTGCACTTTCCTGGGCACTCTATTTTGCATAACATGCCACCATAACATGTAATGAGATTCATAACATGCCATGAAATATGTGGATGCCTTCTATAGCTTGCAAGGAACCTACAGCTAAGGACTATGTATTTTGATGGTGCTAGAAAAAAAGAAGGTGTTAGCACTAGTATTGACCTTCTAGCTCCTGAAGAAGAGTACTCCTTTTAATTTGAGGGAAAAGCAGCAAGAGCAAGTCTAGGAGCAGGAATTCAAGAAACCGACTCTGTATGCCTTTTACTTTGATGGAAAAGAAGCAAGAGCAAGTCCGGGAGTAGGAATTCAAGAAACTCACTCTGTCTACATGCAATCTAAATAATGGCACCAGGTAACTAGTAATGAATAGCACTACTTGTAACCCTTACTTTGTATTGGAATCAGAACATTTTCTTATGTCAAATGTTGTGATGTACGGGCTAGCTCGAATACTTAAGAGTACATGTATAAAATAGAGCCCTCAATGGATAATTTAATGAGGACAAATAAATAAGGAAAATGAAAATTATAAAAGCAGCAATTGTGGAGATCTATCAGCCATAATTGCAAATGCAAACTCATTTTCTAAATTTAAAAAGAAGGAATTATATACCCAATAAAAACTGTGGAGATTACCTTGATGTCACAGCGAATTTTCATGAAATGACGCCAATGAACTTATTGATCCAGTGAATGGCAAAGACAGTCTCAAAGATAGCTGAGATAGTGGATACAGTCTTAGAGATGACTGATGAGAGGGAAGAGATCCTAAATAGAGAATGATCCCAGCATGCCCGCAAGCAAGGAGATTGCCAAGAAATAAAATAGATAAGAGCAACAACTTACGAGTATGAAAGACATGTACATCCTGTGGAAGTGCCTCGCCTCTAGCCACCTACACATGAATAGGTCAATTCAGTACAAGCATGGGCATCTTCATGCAACGCCTCCTCTCACCACACCCATGAGCCCTCCTCTCACCACACTCAAATTCATGTAGGCTATCATCTTCGCATCTTCATCAAGCAACCTGTATATCTGAAAGTACAATGTGGCAATCATTATCCCAAGCATTAAACGCCTGACATTAATGTTAGCATTAATGGGATGTTTTAAACTGCTCTACCCGCTAGCAAGGAGATTACCGACAAATAAAGTAGACAGGAGCAACAGCTTACGAGTATGAAAGACATGTACATCCTATGGAAGTGCCTTGCCTCTAGCCACTTACACATGAATAGGTCGATTCAATACACGCATGGGCATCTTCATGCAAGGCCTCCTCTCACCACACCCATGAGCCCTCCTGTCGCCACACTCAACTTCATGCAAGCTCCCTATCTTCCCATCTTCATGCAGCAACTTGTATGTCTGAAAGTATAATTTACCAAGCATTATCCAAAGTACAATGTGCCAAGCATTATCCCAAGCATTAAATGCCTAGCATTAATGCTAGCATTAACGGGATGTTTTAAACTTCTCTAACATTGATTGGAAAAAAATAAATATATATAACCTATGTTTTTGCGTCATGTGTCGGGAAGAGGCCAAATAACATAGTAAATTACTTTGTACCAAACAACTTTCGATATACTCCCTTAACCGGCAATAAGAAGTAGGTCACAAACAGGTCAACTAATGTTAACATCGTGGTTTCTGATTACTATAGTCCCCAGCCATTACCAGATGGCGAGGACTAATAACATATCAAAAACATATATCTTAATATAACTATCATATTAATTTTGTTTTTTCATATTACTCATACACTACAAAATATCTCAAGCTTAATTAAAATTAATAACTAACCAAAAAAATATATATATAAAAAAATTAATTAAAAAATTATCTTGTCGAATTAAGATAACAATCTAATATTATTACCCTCGATTATTAATCTTCATTAAATAATAATTCATAATATTTAACCTCCTTACAACTCTAAATTATTATTTGTCGCAAAATCCTTACAAAACTTAAATTGTTATGGGTCACAAAATCCTTACAAAACTTGAAATGTTGAGAAAAATAGTAAAACATACCACAACATTTCAAATACGTAATTCTAATATCGATAACTGTGGATTCCTATATTGCATTTTAATTTATACTTTCTTAACGTTTTTTTTTTTTCAAAACATCCAAAATATAATGTTTAGATATATATAAACATGATTCTAAGATGGATGAGTGTGGATTCTTGGTTTAGAGTGTTAGTGTTTGTTGAAGTTTATATATTAATATATTAAAATTTAATAAATATTATTATTGTTTTATTTTTTATTTTTTTATATATATTTAAAATTAAAATAGATTTTTGAATTAATTTATTCAATAATATATAATATATTTTTAATATTGTAGTAATATATTATTTTTCTAAAATTATTTAAAAAATTAATTTATATTTTGTATTTCAACCATTATGAATTTTATTTTTTTTAATGGTATGAATATTTTTTTTTTTTTTTTTTTTTTTTTTTTTTTTTTTTTTATTATTAAATGAAAATTTCATCCATTAAATTTATGAGGAGAAAATTGAATTTATAAGAGAAAAGTTGACAATATCAATAATGATAAATATTTTTAAATTTTATATTACACAAAATGCGATAAATTATTAAAAAATTACTGTATAGTTTATATTATTTAATATTCATTAAACTGGAATGCTTTATTTTTCATTTTTTTCATTTCTATAATATGTATTTGATTTGTATATGTGATTGGCCACAGCTATTCAAAGTACAGAATCAAATAATACATCTTTACCTCATGGTACCTAAACACTTATGCCTTCTCAACCCAACATGCCATGAAAATTTGCGAAAAATTATGTTTTATTTTCCAAAACTTATGTATATATTTGACATTCACGAAAAAAACCTTTTTAAAGCTTCAATTTTAGATTTTTTAAGAAAGAAATAGAAGATGACCACTCAAAGATCGTTAATAAACTAGGAAAAGCGAAGATTTGAATTTGAGATTAAGGCATAACTAAATTTAACCAATTTATAATACTTCGTTCTGTGAGAGTATACAACTGATATTTAGAATGCTTACATGTAACGAATTGGAACGAGGGACATGCTACGGTTGGGAAGGATCTTGGCTGGACATGGACATGGAAATAGATCGGTATAGGTTGAGAGAGGAGTTTCTCGGGGGAGTGCATGTGGCTGTCGAGCAGTGGAGTGCGGCCAACCACAAGCGTTCTTCCGATCACTGAAGGCCTATTCCCGTTAATAGGTGCGTCCTCCTATATGATCCTTCCAATACACGCTGCTTGCCATTATCGTGTCACGTTCTGAACAGGTGCACTATCCATGCATGCATTCTAGCTGACATTTGTTCCTCGAGAAGGTTTTTCCTTGGCTTGTCCTCTTTTCCAATCCACCCTTAGCTGCTGTTTTAATATAGCCTCAGTCTCAGGGGATAGTTTTTTTCTGCTCTCTCCATTCCCCGCTATGCGCTCTTGGCGCAATGGTGGTTTCCCTTTTCACTTCGTCTCCTCCATGATCTTTCCAATCTTATCTGTTTTTTTTATCGCCTCCTGCTTTTTGATGATGGTTGTGCCGATAGTTTTTCCACTGCACTCTGCTCTCGTCATACTCGCGACTCCAGGTCAGTTGTGCTCTTCTTATTTTTCGAACTAGTTAAAATTGCTGTGTTAGAAAGGTTTTATCTGGAACAATCAGAAAAATGGAGTTTTGAACTAAGCTCTGGTTTATCAGTTTGAAGCATTTCATCCATTTTTTCATGTGCTCATGTTTTGATTAGACTGTGATTATCATAAAGAAAACTTGTTTGTTCGTGTACCCTTCTAAAGATTTTGAATGCAAGCGATGGTTTTAAACTGGTTAAGGGTTTCAGCTTTAAAGATTCAGAATTACATAGTTATATCTAAGCCTTACACAGATGTTAGATTCAAATTAGGTCCATGGTGGTGCATTTGTGTTCTGTTTTGTGGCTGCGTTGTCTGTCCCGAAGAAGCTACGTGAGGTTTCTTTTCCTGGTTATTGGCTGGCTTACTCTTCAATCTGGGACGCTTGTTTTTGCTTCCCCTCGACCCCTCGTGGCTTTCTCCCGGGCCGGGCTTTGTGTGCCACCTTTCAACTAGACCTGGTTTTTCCGGGCCGTTATTTTTTTTCAGACCGTCGGATATTATCCATCGGTTCCCTCCTAATGATGTCTCTCTGACGTTCCTCCTGAATAATTATTATTCCTGAAATTCAGCTGGTCCGAATGTATTTACTTGGAGTCGTCAATTTTTGAAATTCTTTCCCCTTGGTAGCATCCTGCTCTTGCTAAGGTCGTCGTTATTAAAGACTGGTGGACAGATGGCATTTACATATCCTTTATGCCTTTTGGGGAAGAGAGTCCCTTAGTTCTCGAGGCTTCCTTTGTCAGCTACTCTGTCAGAAGACTGCTCTCCTTTTTTTCTCTCTCCAGGCATCTTGTTCAAATGCAGATTGTACCTTTTTGTCCGGTCCATATCAAATTTGGATTTTTGGAGTACTTATGAGATAAGAGTTGGTTGGATCATTCAATGATGGATTTTCCCTCCAACTCATCCACTACGGAGGCTATGATTCAGGCTGCCACCATGGCATAATCCGCCCATGCAAAAGCTCGGTTGTCTTCTGACTGGTAGTCCACTCTGGGGGATTTGCTGATTAGGCCATCGGTCCCACAGGTGGAGGTGAATGATTATGTCAGGCATAAGGGAGAACCTTCGCGATCTTCCAGACATAAAGGAAATGATAATTTTCAGAAGGATCCGGATGAAGGTTCATTTCAGAAATTCCAGAAGCCGGTCAAGACTGTTCCTCCTCCGGCTGCCATAAGAATTGACAGCTCCCACCTTACATAATGCTTAAACAGTCTCCAAGAAAATGCCCTGATCGGGCATTGGCACTTCCTGGAGATGAGTGACTCTATGATGAGAAGATGGATCACGTCCCAGTGGAAACCAATTATAGGTTATGTACCTATCATAGCTGGCCTTCTAAAGGAGTGGTATTGTTTTCATTGTTTAAAGTTAAGTGATTTGGAAGCCATTCTAAAGCATCAGTGGGTATTCAACCGGAGTTTCCTGGTTCTGCACAAATGGTATTTGGGGTTTAATCCGCTTAGGAATACCCCCTCAAACAACTTCATTTGGGTTAAACTCCCCGGGTTGCCTCTGGAATTATGGTCAAAAGAAACTCTGTTTGAGATTGGGAATGCCATTGGAAAGTGTGTTTATGTGGATCCATGGTGTCTTGGAGAGAAGGATAAAAGAGTGGTGTGGGTATTGATTGATAAATAATACAGGGGGGGTTTTCCGGAACATATTGACATTTCCTAGGGGGAGATGAATATCAGGCAGAGGTTGGACTTTTGGGGGATTCTGTTTAGATGTTCAACTTGTCGCCACACAGGTCATTTAATAAATAATTGTTCCTGGAGATTTCATTATAGACGGAAAAATCAGGGAGCTCATCATATCAAATCTCTTTCTGGTAAGGAATCCTCCCCCTACCTGGACTCGGAGTTTATTATATCTTCAAAAAGTCGGTCCTCCTATGGAACAGAGGACTTATTGGCATCTTCTCCAGCTGATCCACATGGCCTTCCTCCATAATCGGAACCTCCCGCTCCTGTGGAGCCTATTTCCCCTTCGATGCCTCCTTTAGAAGATGCCCCTTTTTCGATCTTATTTCAACCCTCTCATCCCACTGAACCGACCTCTGATCATGAGGTTCCCAATCCACCTCTAGTTCCTCCTCCCTATATTATCAGTAGCAATGAAAATCTCCTCGGTCATTCTTCGCCAACTCCTTATGTGTCTTGCTCTCAGATAGGGAAAGGTAAGGAAGCAATGATTTCTCCCACCCTCGTAAACTCTCCAATTTCTTCCCCCACTAATTCGATAGGCATCGACTTGGATTTCTTGCTTTCAAAGAAGTCGCTGGAACTTAAAGCACTCACTATCCATAAACCTCGCTCCAAGGTATCTCCCTTCATTAGTCCAGACTCCGCCAGCAACATTACAGTAAGGAGGAAAAATGGCAGGGGCAGTAGACACTTTCGAGGTAGGGGGGAGAGTGCGGGCAGGGGTATCTGTAACTTGTCGCTTATTGATGTCCCTATTGTAGATATGACTGATGAGAGGCCTCTTAGAGCAAGCAGGGCCGAGAAGTTATCAAAATGAATTTTATGATATCAATGAACATTAGAGGGTTGGGGGCGGAGAAATTTTTTTTGGAGTTAAGAGATCTTTTCATCTCTGTTAATCTCAAGATTATCGTAATCCAGGAAACAATGCATGCCGCTTTTTTTGCTATATCTTATTTTAGGAAAATGTTCCCTTCATGGTATATATCCGCTGTAGAAGCAAATGGACTCTCGGGTGGATTAGCAGTCCTATGGGATCTGGTCTGGATCATGGCAAAAACATACAGTTGCTTGGCGGGAATTTTGGTTTCGGCTCAAATTAGGGGTCAAAATTTTCCCATAAATATATTAAATGTTTATGCTCCTTACAGGAATAGAGCGCCGTTCTGGGAGAAACTTTTTGTTTCTGAAGTTCTTGACATTGAAAATTTATTGATTGCAGGGGACCTCAACTTCACTCTAAATATGGATGAAATTTGGGGCTCAAACCAGAGAAAGGATCCGTTGGCTGAAAAACTAAAAAATGAGTTCCTGTGTAGAAATTTTGTGGATATCCTCCCAGCTCAGATGTATCTGACGTGGGAAAATGGAAGATCTAATAACGCTTATGTCGCAAAGAGACTTGATCGTTTTATTCTTCATGTTAGTTTGATTGACAAGATGAGCATGCCTTTTTCATCTATAGAAAAGGTGTTTATTTCCAATCATAGACCGATATTGTTAGGATGGAGGGAAAAAGGTTTTGGGAAGGGTTATTCTTTCGAATTCAATAGGACTTTTTAGGAAGACCGAGCTTTCAATGAGCTCATTAGAAATCTCTGGTGTGAATGGCTGCCTTCTAATCCACACTCCATTTTTTTGACCTTCAGAGATAAAATGGACATTTTAAGAAAAGAGGTTAAAGAGTGGCAATTTAAGAAAAGGCAATCAAACAGGTTGGTCCTTCGGAAAATTCAAAAGGAGTTAGATTATGCTTCAGATGCCATGGCATCGAACAAAATATCGTTTCAGAAGAGATGCCACATAAAGGAGTTAGAAAGGAAGAAATCAAAAATATTAGAAAAAGAGGAATTATCTTGGATGTTGAAGAGCAGGGCTTTGTGGCTAAGAGAAGGTGACAAAAACACAAAGTTCTTCCATAAATATGCGAGCGCAAGAAGTGAAAAAAATACTATATGGAAAATAAGTGATGGAAGAGGGGCTTTTTTGTATTCTCAAGAGGAAATCTCAAAGGAGGTAATGAGGTTTTTTGAAAAACAATATAAGAGAACGGAAAACAGGTCCTTTTAGGATATTATGTGGGGCATCGAGGTGTTTCCTCAGATGTTCAACGAGGACACAAATAATCAAATCTTTCAACCTGTTACTAAGGAGGAACTGCTGAGAACTCTAAAGGCCTTTAAAAAGGACAAATGTCCTAGCCCGGATGGGTGGTCAATAGAGTTCTTTTGTCATTTTGTTGACATCATCAAATCTAATCTGCTAAAAATGGTGGAAGGGTCCAGGATGTCGGGCAACATTAATCAGAAAACAACATCCACTTATATTTCTCTCATCCCAAAAAAAGAAAATTCCACCTCTCTCACGGATTTCCGTCCAATTTCTCTGTGTAATATATCTTACAAAATAATATAAAAAATTATCGCAGACAGGATCAAAGGAACTTTGTCTCTATACTTAACAAATAATCAACATGCCTTCTTACAGGGGAGGAACATCTTAGACGCGGTTTCTACAACTCAAGCTGGTCTTTTTGCCATCCGAAAAAAAAAATGCGATGCTGTCATTCTAAAAATTGATCTCTATAAAGCCTATGATTGCATGGATTGGGCATTTATAAGATGTTTTCTAGCAAAGGTTGGATTAAGAGCAAACATGATCAACTGGATCATGACTTGCGTTGAACAGGTAAATTATGCTTTCATTGTCAATGGGATGCCAACGGCTTTCTTCCTAGCATCTAAAGGCCTCCGCCAGGGCTACCCTCTGTCTCCTCTTTTATTCATATTGGCCATTAATTCTCTCAGTCTTCATATAAACAAGGTTGTTGATGATAACAGGTGCTTCCCACTGAAATTATGCAGGAACATTTCTATTTCCCACAATCTTTTCATCGATGATGTTCTTTTATTCGGCATTTTATGCGGACTAACTTGGATGTGTTATTATGAAATTCTTCAAAATTTTCGAAAGGCATCGAGCTTGCAGGTAAATAGTTCGAAGCCTGTCATTTATCACAGTGACATTAATCAGGAAGAGCTGTCATGGTTATCTGAATTGTTCGGTTATGAAGTGCAATCTATCAGTATGGGAATCAAATTCCTGGGGTTTATGTTGAAAGCAAATTGTTACTCAAGATCAGATTGGCTATGGATCCCTCAGAGATACTTCCAGAAGATATTAGCGTGGGAGTTCATATGTCTCTCTTTGGCAGGGAAAGTTGTATTGGCGCAATCGGTCCTAAATCAGTTGGTAGTTTACTGGGCTCATCTTTTTTATCTCCCTGCGAGCATCATCCAATCAATGAACAGACTCACCACCAATTTTATCTGGGGTGGTCAGGTAGGGAAAATAAAGTATCACCTCTCGAAGCTCTCATATATATCTACTCCAAAACACATGGGTGGCTGGGGTCTGTTAGACCTGAGGTCTTTTGGGAAGGCCCTTCTTTGCAAGACTTTATGGAGGGGGATTTATGAAAAAGGTATTTGGAGTAGTATTATACAGGAAAAGTATTTGGGCATAAATAACTTATCATTGTGGCTCAGAAAAGGAAGCATAGGTCCCTCTCACAGATCTTTAATTTGGTTGAGCCTTCACAAAATAGAAAAAATGTTCCTGAAGAACTTTATATGGCGTTTTCGATCTCGAAAAAGGATTCTAGTAGGAAAAGACACCTTTCTGTGTGGCAAAGAGGAGATCTGCATTCCTGAACCCTTATTGAATTTTCTTCACAGGAGAGGCGTCTTCTTCTGGGACGGCCTGATTGCCAGATGGCATGGCTCAATCCCAATCTGGTGTGAGGCTGAAAGTTTGAAAATGCCGGAAGATATAGCCATGTCGTGGGATCAAATGAGAACAAGACTCAGAAATGGTGGCTTTTTTTGTTCAACAGAACATGACTATCTCATATGGCAGAACTCTAATGGGATGGGATCCATCAGGGTACAGGATATATATCGGAATTTGATTTGTGATAGTCGGCAACAAAGTGACTCTTCCTTCCTGAGCATTTTCTGGAAATCCGGGTCTCAATCAAAAATGGTCTTCTTTTCATGGTTGTCATTCCAAAATAAAAATCTTATGTGGGAGAATTTAAAAAAGCGTGGTTGGATGGGACCAGGGATATGCCCCATTTGCAGATCTGCCGAGGAAGACAACTTTCATTTATTTTTAAATTGCGTGGGATCTCATCAAATATGGTTGCTCCTGGAGAATTTTTGTGGGATACAGCTCATGCCTCAATTGTCGATCATGGATGCTTTTATATGGTGTAGTAATCGAATTGCCTCTTGGAGATCCATTTTTATCATTACATTTTGGTGTATTTGGAGGTGGCGGGATAATTTTATTTTCAATGATAAAAGAACTCTAATGATGGATATTTTCTCCTCCATATGTGCGCTCTATGAGGATATTCCACTTTCCTCCCCCATGCATAAGGAGCTTCATGATATAAATATCCCACTAGTGTCTACATCTCTACCCAGAGCATTTTTTGATGGGGCTGAACAGAATGGTGTTTGTGGTTGTGGTTTTCTTATATCGGCAGATGAAGACAATTTATTCTCCATTCATTCGAATGGGGGGAGGGGTACAAATATGATGGCTGAGGCGATGGCTCTCGCAGGCCTCGTGAGCTTCTGTCTTTCTTTAAATCTTCAAGATGTTTCTATTTATGGGGACTCAAAAGTTTTGATGGATTATGTTTCCGAGAAAAAAACCATCTCCAAGGCTCATCTTGTAGGGTGGCTAGATCGGATCAGGTTCTTCTGGACCTCCTTAAACGGTGGTTCAATAAATTACATCCGCAAGGATCAAAATCAAATGGCTGACTCCTAATCAAAAAAAGGTCTACGAGTTGCTCCGGGGTTATGACATCTTCAGGTTTCCTCTGATGGAAAATGCTTTTCCATTCAGGACTTTTTCCCTCCCAATTTCTAGTTTTTTGGTCATAGTTCTCTCTGTTTATATTTTTGTGCTATATAAGATGCTAGTTGCTATGATCTATATGCTATGTGTTTTGGTTGAATAGGCTTCAACGCAAGCTCTCGGCTTTCTTTGGAGTGCATACAGTTTTCTCTTTGTCCTTTCAGGCGGAGGACCTTTATACCGATCTTGCTTTTGTATATGGTCTTCATTTCGACGTTTGTCGTTTTCTTTTTTGCTCTATTGTCATGGTTTCTCAGGCCTGATCTAGATATATCATGATATGGCTTCACTGATGTTACAGTTTCATTAATATTGGAACATATGCTAGTTCCTGGCTGATTGTACATTTTGACTCTTTTATATCTCTTATATAAATAATATTATGCTTTTTCTGCGCTGAAAAAAACGAATTGGAACGAGGAAAAAGGTATACGCTCACAAGTCATTAACAAAACTCAATATAATTTACTTTCATTACATTTATGAGTTGAGCTGTTTGTTAATTACTTTGACTATTTTTTATTTTTATTTTTTTTTATTTTTTTAAGTAAAATATTTTTAAAGTGCTATAATTAATAAATATTCATTTTAAATCTAATTATTAATAATAGTTGAAAGGAATCAAATGTTTTGAAGTGTAACTTTTTTTAGAGTGTAAAATTTGAAAAAAAATATTTTACATTTGAAAGATTTGGCCATTTTTGTACATATTTAATTTTTTTTTTTTTAAAGTGCATTTTTGAAATATATAATAGATTCATACTTCAATATCCCCTTATATATATATATATATTTATATATAACTAATATTTTTTAGTGTTTCACTTTTAAGTATATAATGGATTCGACTTATGCAAAACCACCATATTTAAATGTTGTAATCATTTAGTTTTTTTTTTTTTTTTTTACTTTATATATATAATTATATACCTAGATTTTATATTTATTAAATATTTTATCTTAACATATTTTTATTTTTGTTATCATTAATAATATTTTTTAAATTCCATACATCAATTTTATATTAAGAATTGAATGAATTATATATCTTCACTTATTATTTTTATTAAGAAGTAATGGATTTTTTTACTTTTAAATTTATTTTTTTGGACATTGAAATATTTTATTATGGCCAACAAAAACACACACATACATTTTCTCTCTACATTTATATATGAAATTAATCTTTAATTAAATTAGGTAAGATAGATATTCAAATAGTTTATTTAAGCATTATATTGAAAAATTTGTAAAATGTATAAGAATTATATATCTTGCTCACACTCCAAATTGAAATATATACTTTTTTTAACTTTTAGGTACCTGATCTTTCTCCAATGTCAATATAAAATTTGTTACATTATTTTATATGCAAATAGAAATATTTTATATACATTAAGAGTGAAATATTTTTACCACTTCTTCTTTGTATCAAATATGTCTATTTAGTTCTTTTAAGTTGATCTTATCTTGTTATTTAGAGAATATTTTATTTTTATTTAAAAGAAGACACATGTGAACTCTAGGTTGAGCATGATGCATATGACGCATTGCCCTTCTACTTGAATAACGATGCATTGCTATCATACTCAATTATAGAATGCATCTCTCCCCTCATTCATTATGTGATTAATTTGAAGTTTTATTCTAAAGTATGTAATGGTCTTTTTAGAATTAAAAGATCATTGACATAAATATGCATGCAACATATTAAGTATGTTGCATAGCTACATTTTCACTTATAGAAATATGCCTACTTAGCTAACTTAGATGTTAAATTCTAATTTTTTAAAGGAACTTTAGCACTACACCATATAGGTTAAGACATTGCATTATGATTTGTGAGAGAAACTTTAAAAATGGAACAATGACACCTTTCTGCTTATGAATCCTATTTTACCAGTCCTTTTTGAGTTCTTTCCATACACATTTACATGTTATTGTAATCAAAACTCATATCCATTGTATTATTAGCTTCAAAAAGATTCTCTCTCAATATTCTGTATTGATAAAAGCTTCTTACCATTTCATGAGCTTCTTTAGTAAGGTAAGGTAGGTCAATCAACATCACTAAAGGCTAATATAACATTATGCAGATTGGAAATTTGTACCCAGATCCTTTGGTGATTCTCTCAATTGTGTTCAATTCTTATTATTTAGCATGACTAATTACAACAATAGAATTTCAATCAGTAAAAGTAGTATTCCGTTAATGATCTTTGTATGAAACTTGAAGGTGATACACAAATTGCAAGTGAAATTTTATGTGTTATGGGTAATGGATCAAGTTACAAAACACATAAATAAGTGATTATTAAACTTAATTAATATCCAAAACCGAATAAAAATTAACATATCAGAAAAAAAAATAACAACAAACATGATAAATGAGTTCACCCCTCTTGTGGGCTACATCTCCTGGATCAACTTCCAATGTACGGCCTCATTCATGATGTCCTAAAATATGTATTTTGATAGCTTTAAAATTCTCAAAATGAAAAGAAAATGTCTCCAATGGATAGAAAACTATCAAAAACCCCCATCTAGGTTCTTTTTGCACCTCATTTGGCTGAAAAGAAAGTTATGTCTCTTACAAGTTTTTCCCAATTTCAATAGCTAACGATCCTCCAATTCGACCCAAACCTAGCTTGGGCGCCCCAAATCTAGAACCACACAAAAACCTGGCCTACAATCCCACCCTAAAGGCGAAATTTTCGGACAGTTAAATTGTCCACTATCTCCCACTTCCCAAAATTTGAGGTCGCACTGGGGCCACATGCTAAGGGGCCAAGGCTAACTTCCCACCCACATCAAACCACCCCCCAACAAAAAACATGTGCTCTCATGCACCCATATAATTGAGCCTTATTGATATATTCTCATGTTGAGTGGTACATTCCTGGCATGCTTGAACTGTTTGGAAGTAAGGTCATATGACGAGCCATGTGGCCTAGTGCTAGCCCCCATTTAACTCTGCCATGTTTCTCTGCTTCGGTTCTTTGTGGTAGGGATGTGACCACTGGGTTGGGGCTAAGCCATGGTTCATGGTCCTGCCCCATGGTTATGTGGGCATGAAGACAAGGCTAAGGCTGAGCCCCAACCCTATTCCAAATAATGAATAAGCTTCACTTTAAATAAAATTCATCACCTTAGGTTATTAAGTTACATGGTGGTGGTGTAGTGGTTGGTGCTTTTTCTTGGTAATTGTTTTGAATCTAAAGGCGACATGGTAGCCATCCATTGGCCCACATGGCCCTCCATCACTGGCGACATCAACAACCCCACAACCAATACAATTGCACCATTCACGAGCTAATAAGAAAATGAAATTTCCCGACAAACCATTGGCCCATAAAATACTGAGTCAGCTACCTAGTCACCTGCCTAGTCAGCATACACATGATTGAATGGACGTACCTACAACCCAATTAGAAATTGTTTTGTTGTTTGAAAATTCGATCAGAACATGATATCAGGAGCATACGATATCATTTTTGAGTGGAAAGAGTTGTGTTGGATTCATGTCATCAGGATGTACACACCTGTATAGGTTTTGAACACTTTTGAACACTTTGAATTTTGAGCACTAAACTCATCCCCTAGATCACTCCTCACCATTGGAATCTTTTGGACCTCCAAAAGACTAGATTCATTCAAAAAATAGATGAGGGTATGATTCCCTCACCCTTCCAACCTCAATTCATAGCTTTGCTTGGATTTCTGCCATTGATACCAACACGAAGGTACTCCTCATTCCCTCCTTTTGAAGTTCTTGTCCTTCTGTTAAGGAGAGTAACCTATTGCAATTCGTCAAGAAAATTTGGCAAGAAATCTTCTATTCAAAGAATATGAACATGCTCTCCTTGATCATCAATCAAAGGAGGCTCGTATAATCTCAAATTCTCAACATTAAAAACTACATACATTTACATATAAGGAGGAAAATCACAATGGAAGCCATTATTACCAATCTTTTCTAGAATCTTAAAAGCTCTATATCTTCTTGGTTTCATTTTTTACACCTTCTCCTTTAAGCTTTGCTTGCCAATTTAAAGCCAAACTTCATCTCCAACTTGAAAAATATGGTCAACACGATGCTTATATGCCTTGTCTTGTACTTGGCTTGGTTTTTTTCCAAATGTTCTTGAGCCGAATGATGGCCCAATTGAACTTGTTCAATAAATTGCTTGGACTTATCAACGTCACTATGATCATCAATAGAAACATTCTTCCCAAAGATAAAATCTAAAGGATATCTTGGTAAGTAAGCAAAGCATGGGTCAAATGGAGATGTTTTTGTCAATGAATACTTTGTCCAGTTATAAGCATGTTGAATGTAGTGTAAGTGTTCATCCCAAAGCTTAAGATGTTCATTTCAATAAACATGAAGAAGATGTACAATTGTTCATTTCACCACTTTTGTCTCACCATCAGTTTGTGGATGAAATGTGTACTCTTTTTCAACATCATGTCCATGAGTCCTGATAATCTTGACCAAAATTTCAAAAAAAATTGAGAATATTGATAAAAAATAACAGATTTGGGCAACCCAAAATGTACCCATACATGTTGGAAGAACATTTGTGCAGTCTATTCAGTTGTAACCTTCTTCTTACAAGGCATCAAAATACACATCTTGCTTAAACGATCCACCACAACATAAAGATAATCATGATTTTTTTTAGACATAGGCATTCCTCATAGAATGTTGATAGAAACACTTTCCCAATGACAGGAAGGAACTGGAAGTGGAGTATAAAATCCCAACTTTCTATTGTTAGGGTTACTTGTAGCACATAAAGAACATCCTCTTACATATCGTGACATAATTTCATTCATTCTAGGCCAATAACAATACCTTTGGAATTGTGCCATCATTTTTCCTTCACCAAAGTGGCTAGAAATAAGAGAAGTATGTGCTTCCCTTATGACGTTTACTCTTCCACCCTGTGGAACACATAACTTTCCAAGATGACACAAAATTTTATCATGCGCATGGTAATCCAATTCCTATACTTGGTTTCCTTGACATGAAGTTGCATATACATCTTTAAAGTCATCATCTAAAGCATAACGTTCAACATAGTTCTCATGCATGATAAAATTATTCTCAAGAATAACTGAAAAACTAATAATTGATCTCGAAAACATGTCAACAACCTTGTTATATATACCTTTTTCATACCTTATCACCGAGTGGAATTTCTGCAAGAAACCCATCCATATGAAATGTCTCACTTGTTGTAGCTTAGTCTTTGATTGCAAGTATTGCAATGGTTGATGGTCTGTATGAATTATGGTTACCATTCCCATCAAATAGTATTTCCACTTTTTCACACTTTGCAACAATGCATACAATTCCTTGTCATATGTAGGATAGTTAACTACTGCACCATTAAAAGTTTCATAATGGTAACATGTGGACTTACCATGTTGCATCAAGACCGTTCCCATGGCATAGTCAGTTGCATCTGTTTGTATCTCAAATTATTGTAATAAATCAAGAAGTGCAAGAACTGGAGTTGTACTAATTTTCTCCTTCAATGCATCAAAAAAAATTTGTTGCTTGCCTCCCTATTGAACAACCTGCTTTATGCTTATCAAGGCATGTAATGGAGCTACAATTGAAGAAATGTTAGAAATTAACTTTCTCCAATATTGGGCTTCTCCCAAAAATCTTCTAATCTTAGTTACATTATTGGGCTTGGACCAATATACAATGACTTTGATCTTTGAGGGATCTATACTCAATTCACCCCCTCCAACAATATGACACAAATAAAAACAATGTAAACTTTGAAACGGGAACTATAAACTCAAAACGGGAACTTTGGCCCAAAAACCCCAAAAAAACATCAAAAACAGTGCTAAAAACGAAAAGTGTGTATACTGGAACGATGTTTTTTTTTTAGGTGCCAATTTTGAACGTGTTTTAAAAATGGCAGTGACTACGAAATTTACTACGAAATTTTCGCGCAAAATATAGCTTCAAAACGAAAGTGATGCTACTGGAATAACGTTTTTTTCTAGGGTCAATTTTCAAATTTTTAAAAAATGCCAATAAAACCAATTTTTTATGTCTCAAACAAAGTTAATTTTTAAGGAAAAAACACATTAATGTTTCTGGTAGAATATCATTTTTATTTCCTAAGTATAAATTTAACATGCTTTCAACCACACCATGCTAGATACAAAAGAAATTGAAATTTTTTCAACTATAAAATTAAAAAACCATGACATTATCAACAAAGTATATCGCTCAATGAAATCAAAAGTCTTTACTTGTATACTGAATAAAACATACATTATATCTCTAATTTGATATTGCATTGTAGATATTTAAACAATAAAATTTATCATACTTAAGACATAATCCAACAACATAAAAATGCTTCATAACTTCTCATTTAACAACATATGGAAAAAATTAATTTTATTTGAAGATATGATGCATACATTAGTTATATAATCTGTCTTAAACAATTATTCAAAATCACTCATATTTTCTTGCACACCATCACAATTCACATCTTCAGATGAGTGACTGGATGCTGACGAAGATGTTCCATATTCTTCTCTTTCATCAACTAGTGCCCCATCTGAGTCCACATCCATGCCCAACATTCCAGGTTTCAAAAGTCTTCTAGATCTACGACTGGTTTCAGCATACTCCCATGTCAACACTATTCCTTTTGGTAATAACCTTTTCAGAATATCTATCATCTTGAAGCGAAGAGTTCCTCTCTTTGTTAAATTGAAGTCATAAACAAGTATGTCAACATCCTCCAATTGTAATATGTCTGTGCGGCGGCGATTTATATTTGTACCCTTTCTTTTTCTCTTTCCACCATTTTTTTTGTCAACTACCATCTCTGGCTTATACTAAGTGCTCACCTATGAAAATGTTCGATTCTTTTCATCAACAAATCTAGCATTGAGCCACAACAAATATTTGCAATTATGGAAGGAGCAACTACGAGCATTTGATTTACAGCACATATCATTTTATTTCAGCACAACTTCAACATTTGGCTTCAATGCGACTTCAGACTCTACACTACAAGTTCAAATGTCACCACAACAAGATCCACGCTCCAACAACGATACGGGAGATGACGAAAGGCTCCACAATACAGTCACACTCCAATAATGATAGACTCCATCAATGAATCTATCCACTCAATGGTACATTGCAAGTTACAATCGTTGTAGGATCACATCGAGGCGCATTTCTTTATCCGATGTATCTTGTCATATCTTGCATAAAAAGATTACCCATTGATCTTCACTTTATCTCTCATAATCGACATAGCATAACCAACCTTTAGCCATAGCATGATGGGTGCAACTCCAAATGACGGTTCAACCATAACTTAACCTTGGCCCAACTAGTCGAATTAGGTTGACATATTAATTAATAATAAATTCTATATTGTTAAATCCATGACTCTCTCACACACACACACACACACACACACACACACACATATATATA
>APFE030099761.1:55137-90182 GCA_000404065.3 Pinus taeda
CTTCAATTTCTTCCAGATGAAATGCAAGAAATTGGGTTGAGGAAAGGGGACTTTAATGAATCACGTGTGGCAAAAAAGGCAAAGGAACCCCAACCACCATTACATGGAATGTTTGGAAAGACATATATTGGGAGATTTGCAGACATCAAAGACCCATTAGAAGAGGAAATTGCGCAAAAGGAAGCAGAAAATATTGTGGAAGATGACAATGATGAAACTCTAGAGGATGAAGAGTTTGGATTACGTGACATTGTTGATTAAATTTAAGTTATACCTGGAAATCAAGCTTTGCAATGTTTTGACTCTGACATTTCATGAAAAGAATAATCAATGAATTAAAGTTGTTATGTGTTCAATATTTGTAATTTGTGATTTTCGCATTGATTTTAAGTTAATTATTATTTTTTGAAAAAAAAATTGTTATTATTAATTTTTTGACATGAAATTCATAAAAAATACTATTATTTGACCATTTTTAGTTAATATTTTTGTATAAAAATTGTGATTTTGGACATGTTAATTCTCCGCAAAAAATTATCAAATGTTTAGTTTTTTTTGTTATATTTATGTTAAATGGTTATTTTTATGTCCATTGTTAAAAAATGTTGTTTTTTAGAAAACAATTATTTCATGTAGATTGAAAAATTAAGTTAAGGATGTATAAATAGTAGATTATCTAAAATTCAAACTATCGACTTTCTAATTTAAAAACGCAAAACAATAAAACCCCCCCTAAAAAAAAAAAATTAAGATAAAGAACAAGAAAATATGAATAAGATGACGACTTCAAAAACTGTCAAATTTAGAAAATAATTTTTCACATTTCACACACTAGAAAAATAAAAGTCAAAAAATAGGTCTTTTAAAAAAAGGTGTGATGCAGAATACTCACTTTTTAAAATCAGCATGAAAATCACTACCATTCTAAAACTTGATTTCATCCTTGAACATGAAAAAAAATTAAAGTTCCAAAAACCATGTTCTAAAAAAAACATGTGTATTCTGCATCACCACTTTTGAAAATCGGGTCATTTTTTTGCTATCTCTATGAAACGGGTAATAGTATCAGTTCCCGTTTCAAAGTTTACATTGATTAAACTAATGAGGTATTCTCAAATTCATGTTTAGACATCTTTAAAAACAAATTATATTTCTTCAAGAGATCTAAGACTTCTTTTAAATCCCTGACATGTTCTTCATGAGAATTGATGAATATCAATATGTCATCTAAGTAGACAATTAATAATTATCAAGAAAAGGCCTTAAGACATCGTTCATAACTCGCATGAATGTTGCAGGAGTTTTACAAAGATGAAATGGAATAGGCAACCATTCAAACAATCCTTGCTTTATTTTGAAAGTTGTCTTCCATGTGTCTCCTTCAACAATCCTAATATGATGATAAGCACTTCCCAAGTCCAACTTAGTGGAATACAAAAAATATTTGAACTGATCTAACAAATCATCAATTCGAGGAAGAGGGTAATGATTATTTGCCGTAATCTTCTTCAAGGCTCTGAAATCTACACACATATGCCATGTACCATCTTTCTTTGGTATTAACAATTGGTGACCTATATGGCGATATGCTTTGTCTGATGAACCCTTTGTCAAGCAACTCTTGAATTTTCTTTTCATTTTTACATTCTCAGTGACTGACATCATGTACATGCCAATGTTTGGAAGAGGAAAATCCTATTGAAATTGGATCTCATATTGGATTCCTCTTTTTGGAGGAAATCCTTTGGGCTCATGAAACATCTCATCATATCTTTTAATAACCTCATACAAATTAGATTTTAACATTGCATTACATCCTTGGAAAGCTTCATTTTCAACATTCTCTTTGGGTTTGATCATCAAAAGTACAAAGTTATTACTAGAACTTACTAACCTCTTCATTTGTCCAACATACACAAGTGACAAATTCAACTTCTTGTTATGTGCTCTAACAATGTGCTCAACTCCATTTTTAAACAAGTGATATTTTTTTTCATGGCGATGAAAGATGACTCTCTTATCATATAAATATGGTCTTCCCCAAAAAATGCCACAAATGTCAAGTGGAATGACATCAAGATCTACCTCATTATAAAGTTTTCACTAATGGCAAACCTTACTTTACACCTTTTTGTCAAATGCAATTTTCCATTGTCACATATCCAACCTAAAGGATATGGTTTAGGATGAGGAGTAGTTTCCAAATTAAATTTCTTGACAGTGTCTTCAAACATGAGGTTTACTTGTAAAACATTATCAAACAGTGTATCTATCTTGGTATGTTTTGAAATGACTCTAATGTGGAAAATCTGTATTCTTTCTTTTTCATGTTGAGTTTCATTGAGGCTACTTGAAGAACAAGTACTTGCAATAGAGAACTTACCTTTAAATCCCATGGTTGTGATCTTTGTTTCATCCAAGGGGTCCGATCCTAAATCATGTTGTGTAGTAGCAGCAGTCTTTTGTTTCCCTCTGTTGTCAAACTTTTTGGCTCTCAATTCAGGATGAAGTTTCCAAAGGTGGTCTTCATTATGGCCTTCTTTTGAACAATGTTTACATGTGAATTTCTCTTCCTCTTTCTTCATTGAAGCATTATTCTTCCCTTTTCCTTTGAATTTCCCCTTTCCTTTGTCTCCACTATTAAATGGATTTTTTCTTCCCTCTTGAGGAACATTCTCCCCTCTTCCTTCAACCTTGTAAGCATCAGAAAAACAGTTGCAAACAAAATCAAACCTTCACAATAACTTAATGCTTTAATACCAAAATGATCGGTGTATGAAACTTGAAGGTGATAAACAAATTGCAAGTGAAATTTTGTGTTTTATGGGTAATGGATCAAGTTACAAAACACATAAAAAAGTGATTATTAAACTTAATTAATAATCAAAATAGAGAAAAAATACCATATCAGAAACGCATAACAACAAATGTGATAAAGGAGTTCACACCTCTCCTAGGCTACACCTCCTTGTCGAGCTTAAAATGTAGGGCCTCTTTCATCAAGTCCAAAATTTTTTGCTTTCATGGCTTTACAATGCTTAGAATGCAAAAAATATGTCTCCAATGGATCCAGAACCGTAAAAAACCCCATACGGGCTATTTCTGCACCTGATTTGGCAAAAAATGAGAAAGTTATGGTTGTTACAATTTTTTCCTAATTTCCATAGCTAACCATATTTCGATTCGACCTAAACATCGCTTGAGTTCCCAAAATGTCGAACCGGTGTGCAAACTTAGCCTACAATCCCATCCGATGGTCGAAATTGTCAGATAGTTAAACTGTCCACTAACACCCAGTTTCCAAAATTTTAGGTTGTATCGGGGCCATGTGCAGAGGGGTTGAGGCTAATAGCCCACCCCCACTTGCTAAGCCCCCAATGAAGAACATGTGGTCTCACGTTCCCATAAAACTAGGCCTTGTCGTTATATTGTCGTGTTGAGTGCCACATTTCGAGTGTGCTCCAACTGTTCGATAGTAAGCTCATATAACAGGTCACGTAGCCTGGGGCTTGGCCGAATTTAACTCTGCCACAGTTCTCCGCTCTAGTTTGTTGTGGTAGGGTTGTGACCACGGGCCTGGGGCTAAGCCCTGCCTTATGGTACTACCCCATGGTTATGTGGGTGTGGGAACCAGGGCTGGGGCTTACCCCAACCCTATTCCAAACAATGAATGTGCTCCACCTTAAATAAAATTCATGACCTTAGGTTATTAAGTAACATGGTGGTGGCGTAATGGTAGTTGGTTGTCCTACTCGGTGCTTTGTCATTGGCTCAAATCTGGTAGACAACTTGGCCCCTTAACAAATTTTTAATGCCCAATCCGGAGGTTACGTGGCAACTAGCAATTGGACGGCATGGCCCTCCACCATTGGACCACATCAACGACCCCACAGCCAAAAAAATTCCACCATTGAAGAGCTAATAAGAAAAATACACTTGTCAACAAACCATTGGCCAATAAAATACATATTCAACTACCTAGTCACCTACCTAGTCAATGTATGGGATACTGACTGGATGTACCTGCAACCCAATTACAATAATCTTGGTTGTTTGGTAATTCGATCAGAACGCGATATCGAGAGCATACAATATCAGTTTTGACTAAACCAAGTTGAGTTGGATTCAGGTCATTGAGGTGTACGCACTGGTATAAGTTTCAAGCATTTTTTACTACTTTGAATTTTGAGCACAAAATTGACCCCCTGAATTAGTTAGTGAACCATATGAACAACATGTACAAGAAGTACTAGAATTTATGCAAACCATTTTTTTAGACCTAATATAAAAATTTCCATTACATGAAAACACATAATAATTACATAGTGTCATTGTAAAAGTAATGGATGTTAGTTTACTTACTAATGGATGCAACAAATGTTACAATGAATGTTGGGAGTAGAAAATAAATTAATTTTTATAGTGTCAGTTCTAAACTTAGGTGTTTCATGTTTTTATGATCTCAAGTAAGAAAATAAATTGTTAAATTTTATTTGAGTTGGAAATTAATTTTATGTCATAGAATTAGTCACACAATGGCTTGAAAGTAAAGTAAAAGCATAAAATAGTTTACATGCATAGTTAATTTCTCATTCAAATTCATATTTCCATTTGTTATCATTTTTTTATAAGAGAACCTGCACAATATACCAAACAAGCAGCTACAATTTTAATAAAAATCACCTTGGAAACATATATACAAAAAAATAGAGAAGAAGTCCCTATAACCAAGATTGCATGGTCCATTGCACGAGTCCATGCAACTATATCAACCTGTTGTATGGCTCTATTTGAATATAAATATTTTGTAGATAGATTCATATGATTCTATAGATATGCTGTAAAAATGACTGTTATATGACCTCCTTCTCCCCTTTACTCTTTCTCCTCTTTTAGTTTTCCTCAATTAGTTGTTGTCCTTCTCTAAAAAACAAAAAATTGTATTTGAACTTTCTATCTTGACTTATATTTATACTTTTAACTAAAACCATAATCTCTCAATAATGGGTATGGTTTATATCAATCCTAGTCTACATTAACAATGAGTGTAATACACTTCATGAGACTAAAGAACTAATTATATTATATTTTCACTTTTTGCTAAAGTGAATTTCATAATAGTGTTTTTTTTCAAAATATTTTGAACCACTTTCAACATGTTAATACTCACGTTGTGTATATTTTCTTTTCTAACATACATTTTCAAACATTACCTCCTACCAATAACGTAATTTTGTGGTAATGCAAGTTTATCTTTGAGTGATTCAAACTTTATTATTTCCAAGGAGTTGGTGAGACTATCAGTTTCCTATTTATTTGTAGGAATACATGAGAGCTTCACTACTCCAATTTGACTTTTATCTTTTATTAAGTGATATATGACTTCTATGTACTTGGAAATGTTATGAAATACTAGATTCTCATAGTTATTGACGCAAATATGATTATCACATTGAATTATCATGAGATGATGCTCCTAATTAAATAATGCTACAAATAAATTTCAAAGCTATATGGCCTCACAATTAGTGATATTGATTTTAATGTGTTATTCCCTTGATAAGATAAGTGAAATAGAATTATGCTTCCTATTGAAGTAAGATATCATTGTTAAACCCAAGCTAAATCAACACCCTACAATGTTGTTGATGTATATTGTATTGTCTACGCAATGTGATTCTATACACTACTACAACTTAAATCCAACATCTCCCATATATCTTAGGATATATTCCACTCTGCTACTCAAGTACTCAAGCACATGCTTTTCTACTACCTAATCCTTGTGCCATCTATTCACCAACAACTTATTCAAGGTGTTCACTATAAAAGATATAATTAGTCTACTTTTAACCAAGTACATAAATGACCCTATGAGTTGCGTGTATAACAAATATTCTATCAACTTTAAATACGAAATTTTCACCTGCGATTATGAGCATGACCATAGATTCTTATTTGTCCTTCCAAAACCTCTTAGGTATATATATCACATACATACTCTATTCAAGTAAAATTTGTGATTATGAGCATGACCATAGATTCTAATTTGTCCTTCCAAAACCTCTTCGGTATATATATCACATACATACTCTATTCAAGTAAAATTTGTCAAGGTACATGCCAAAACCCAAAAAGTAATACTTCTTCAAAATTCAATTCATCTCGAACTCATTTACTATGTTTTCTTTGCACCCCTCATAAAATTCTACGCACTTATGCACACAACACAAAAATATGTAGATCAATCCCAACAAATGTATAATATAATTTGGTTCTGTTTCTATCTCGATGAATCACATTTTTGCAAGAGCATCACACCTTAAATTTAAATTCCCTAAATTTTACACCATGAAACTTCTTTGTAATATTTGTAGAAATTATAAATTGACCATGGAAGGAAAATGTAGTATTTTCAAGCATGTAAACAAAAGCATTATACTATTAGTTTGACGTATAATAAGGATAATATCTCTACATTCAAGTTAGTTGAATCTAAGAAGGATTCTGTATCGTGCGGATTAGAGAGTTCCCATTCTCATGTATAAATTAGAGAGATTCCATGCTCGTATAAGTAAGTTTCTAAATTACATATTGGACAAACAATAAAGAATCATTCAAATAATATATGCGTTCTGCTATGCATCCAATGTCCAGGTTTAGATTTTGATTTGAGTGTGTAGCTGTCCGCTGTGGTGCTGTGCATCAAGTGGTATCATGGTCTTGAAGTGAAAGGCTTACGAGTAGTGTCATCATGCGTTAAAATTGTGACCTTGCTACAGAAAGCGAGTGCAATCCTTGCAGGTCGTTGAAAGAAAGAACAGGTCATTACAACAGCGGTAGATATTAAAAGGTGCAGTGTTTTGCAAATGCTCAACGTGTGAAGGCCACACTCATATATGGCTCCACCATGGGCCAATTGTTAACTAATTCTCGAAGAATTCAACATTGTTAAAGAGCCACCCACCACGGTAAAAAGGAACAGACATTGTATTGCAAGTGTTGTGTGCAATCTAAGGTTGAACGGCGGAGGAAGTCCCCTGCACAATGTTAAAGATGCACCCACCACGGTTAAAAGTCGTGTGCAATCTAAGGTTGAATGCGGCATAGACATTGACGAAGTTCCCTGCACACGAACCAAATGGAAAAGTGCATAAGCAATTCTTTCTACATATTCCATCGTATTAAAAAAAATGTAGGCATACTATTGCTACAGTGTTGTATTCTTCGTTGATTTGAAAAAGTATTTACATCTGATGGCGGTGATACGATCTTGGAATCTCGGTGTCTTTTCAATTACGAAAGTAAAACAAAGACTTTTCTTTACTGATGAAGCTCGTGAACAAAAAAAAACGGGGGAGCATAGTTATTTTATGATGTTATCATCCAAATGCAGGGATCTGTTTATTTCCACATGGTTTTGCGGGTTGCAGATGATATTACTGGCCTCCAAAATGATTTTTTTGAGTTTTTTCTTTCCAGGTTTTTGGGTAATAATTTTGTTAAGAAAATAATAGAAATTTTAGCCTGACTTTTAGAAAATTTAGTAGAAATTTCCAAAATTTAAATTTCAACTTTTAAATTTGAGCTTTATTGGGTTGATGGTGTTAAACCTATTTTAACTATAGCAAAATGATTTATACAATCCCACAATAAAAATGTTAAAAAAATAGCTAAATTCCAAAAAAAAAATTCCCTCAAAAAATTGTGGCCCAAACAACCTCGAACTTGAAATGGTGACTTGCTGACAAGTTTTTTTCTATCTAATACCAATCACGTAACGGTACAACCTCGAACTTCAAATGGTGACTTGCTGACAAGTTTTTTTCTATCTAATACCAATCACGTAACGGTGATCGAAGAAGAGCGACGCTAGCTCGCTAACAGAATGAGGGCTGGCAGAAACAATGAAGAGGTTGAGGCCACAAAATGGGAAGATGAAAGGCTAAATTCACATCGGAAGGGATAAAAAGAAGTTGAATGACATGATACAAGGACTGCGAATTAAAAGGAGGCACGTGAAATATAAATTAGGCCACAACATTGAAAAAATAAGAATTGAGAATTGTTTTCCTTTGCTTTAGTACATGGAAAAGTGTCGATGGAATCAATGGGAAAAAAGATGTAGGGTGACATTATAATATTTTATTATTATATTTAGGGTCATAAAAAATAATTTCAAGAGAGTTCGAGGGTATCTTTAATATTTGAATAGAGAAAAGAAAATATGTGAATTAAAAGAGATGGCAAACTATGGAATGGAAATTTGTAATAAAGCTTTTGTGTGAGTGGAGTCTTTAATGAAATTAAATTTGAAGTCAATGTTTGGGTTAAAACATAAGAGTTAAAATTGTAGGATATAAAAAGTGTATATTTGATGGAGTATAAATTTGATACATGTTTAAAGTTCTAGTATGTCAATAGAAAAATGATTAGCATATTGAAATAAGGTATAAGAGATGGAAAATTGGGAAAAAAGGACTCTGTGTCAAGGAAGCGCGCGGTTCGATGAGTTAGGGTTGCGAACTTTTGTGCTGGTTTTACATGGAGGGACGCAAGGGAGGGGGCTCCACTCCCTTCTTTAAGCAGGTAGTGGCTCACAGAGGCAAAAAAACAGTGGAGGAGGATAGAGATCCTTCTGATGATGTAAGGCAAAAAGATAAGGAAGAGGAGCAGAACGGCGCTAAAACGAGGGAAAGCAACAAGACTAAAGACAACAAGGAAGAGGACAAGGAACAGAATATAAAAGGAAAAGCGCCAAAGGGACCATGCAAGCCCAAAACCTCTATCGCGCCCAAAGTCGTGTTGAATGACCTTGCACTGCAGGCACATAGGGAACACATGCAAACATATGCAATAATTTGTAAATTCATGGGCTTATGGCCCACTAAAAAAGCTTTACAAACGTGGATTAAATACAACTAGAAACCAAAAGGTAGCATAGAACTTCACCCGGGATCCGAAGGATTCTTTACTGTATTTTTTGCAAATATTGAAGACAAGGACAGAGTGTTTGAGGGAGGGCCCTACTATTAGGCAACTGCAGGCCTATATATGTGACCATGGGTGATGAATTTTGTCCCAGAATGTGAAACTTTCACCTCGGTTCCGGTCTGGGTAAGACTCTACTCTTTACCTTTGGATTATTGGCAGCTGGAATCTTTATTTGCCATAGGAAATAAGCTAGGGCATTTTGTTAAAGCCTCTGAGGCCACTAGAAAAGGGAAATACACTTCCTTTGCAAGGATATGTGTGGAGATGGACCTCTTTGGACCTCTGCCGGATGAGGTAATATTGGAAGTGTTGGATGAAGAATGGGTGCAAACAGTGGATTATGAACACATCCCTTTCAGATGTCGTAAATGCCATGAGCATGGTCATCGATTCAAATATTGCCCTCTCAGTAAAACAGAAAACATAAGTAAAACTAACACCGTGAAAGATTCAGAAAGCTTTCACAAGGTGGTCCAGAAAGGAAAAGGGAGCAAACGGGGACCGAAACTACCTCAGACAGACAAGCATCAAGCCAGTCAAAATAGGTTTCAAGCCCTAGTAGAGGAAGAAGTGATGATACAAGCAGATCAAGTCCATGGAGGTAGTTTAGTGGAGGAAGAGAAAGAAGATGACGTGGAGCAGACACAAAACAGAAATAAACAGAATGAAGACAGGATGAGTGACGCAGAACTGAAAATGGACCAGGAAATGACCCAGAGAGGTATGGAGATGGACGATCAGGAACTACAGGAAATTCTGGAGAAAGAGGATCTAGATCTAGAAGGCTTCTTGAAACAAGGAACGAAAGAGGGAGTGGATTTGTTACCTCAAGAGGAGTTCCATAGAGTACAATAGTTGTTCATATGGAAAGTTCAAAACAAAGGATCGAAAAGCTAAGAAAAAATGAAAAACGGGGTAATGAAGGAGTGAAAGCTATGAAAGCCACACCATGATTAGCACCAAGAATCCCAGGAAAGAAAAGAGGCCGAAAAAACAGAATGAACTATTGATGGAATGTAGGAAGCTAATGAAGATTTAGGTAATATGAAAGACCTATCTAGCTACTCCTTTACAAATCTTTCTTAATGAAGTTCACTTCTTGGAACATAAGAGGTCTAGGTAGTAAAAGAAAACAAAGGTTATTAAGTAACAAAATGAAACAAGAAGCCCCGGATGTGATCTTCATTTAGGGAACTAAATGTTCCATTCAAAAAGTAAAAGAGATTCACAGTAAATGGCTCAACAGATTTGAGTTTCTGGAAGTCAAAGCAGAGAATACAGCAGGAGGAGTTCTCACGCTTTGGAACCCCCAAAAGATTGACATGATAGATGCCAAAGCATCTAGAGATTATCTTTCAATGGTCATTGAGCCAGTGGGAGATAAGGAAATGTTCCTAGTCACGAATGTGTATGGGCCCCAAAGGATGGAGGGTAAACTCTTGTTTCTTGATTCACTACAGAAGCTCAGGGAACGTCATGCAAAAATCCCCTGGATCTTAGGGGGTGACTTCAACATGATAAAAACGCTATCGGAGAAAAAAGGAGGAACCAGAATTATAAACAAAGACTCTGGTGCTTTTCAAACCTTCATAGATAGTATGAAGCTCGTGGATATCGTTATGAACAATGGTACTTTTACTTGGAACAACAAAAAAGGGGGAGAGTCTCAAGTGGCCTCCAAATTGGATAGATTTATGATTTCAGAAGATCTTATGATCAAGGACAAGGACATAGTTGCGAGTGTTTTTCCCTTCGGAGGTGCAGATCACTGGCTAGTACAACTAGATATTCAGGGCATTGTCAAACCTAGAAATAGACCTTTCAAATTTGAGAATATCTGGCTCTCCCACTCGGACTTCCACAACAACATAGCTATCTGGTGGACAGAGGATTTGGAAATTCAAGGCACAAGAATGTTCCTTCTTCAAAAAAGACTCAAACACATCAAACTCTAGCTCAAGGAGTGGAATAAGAAGGAACATGGCAACAATTTTGAACCAAAAAAAATTGTGGAAGCAAAAATGCAGAAACTCAACCAAACCCTAATTATAAAGGGTTTTGATAAGGGGAAAAATGATATGGCAACCAAATATCATCAAGAATGGGAGAACTTATGTAAACAAGAGTAGATTTTTTGGAGGCAGAAATCCAGAGTGCGATGGCTAAAAGAAGGAGATCGCAACACCAGATTCTTCCACAGATTCACTATGGCGAATAGAGCTCACAATAGGATTTCCTCTATCAAGGAAAAGAAAGGTAAAATGCTCAACACGCATGAAGAAATAGACGCAGAGCTGGTTCAGCACTTTCGGGGCATAGCTCAGGAAACCTGCGCTAACAAAGATCAATCTATCAGAGATATTTCTAGATATATACTTAAGCTGGTTTCCAAAGAAGACAATTTCAACCTCAACAGGCCAGTGTCAGAAGAAGAGGTCAGTGAGGTCCTAAAAGAGATGCAAAATGGTAAGGCACCAGGTCCGGATGGGTTCAATGTAGACTTCTTCAAAGCCTACTGGAATATAGTAAAACAGGACATTTTGAACGTGGTGGAAGACTCTAGAAGCGATAAAACTCTCTTGAAGGTGCTTAATACCACCTTTATCTCCCCGATCCCTAAACAGGATGTGGCCCTAACTCCTAATAGGTTCAGACCCATTGCCTTGTGCAATGTTGTCTATAAAAATATTTCCAAAGTGGTGGCCAATAGACTCAAACCCCTTCTTCCTATCTTGGTGTCAATAGAACAATCGGGATATGTGGAAGGCAGACAAATCCTTGACAACATCATTCAAGCTCACGAGGTGGTTCACTCATTGACAAACAATAAGAAAGTAGGTATGATCATGCAACTGGACATAGCCAAAGCCTATGATAAGCTAAACTAGACATACATCAAAAAAGTTCTCACTGCTTTTGGGTTTGATCATAACTAGATCAGATGGGTTATGGCCCTTATTACTTCACCCAACTTTTCAATCCTAGTTTATAGATCACCCTTGGAGACTTTCACTCCTTCAAGAGGCTTAAGGCAGGGAGATCCACTCTCTCCCTTTCTTTTTATACTCATGATGGAAGGACTAGGATGAAAGATCAAACATGCCAAGGTAGTAGGTATGGTCAAAGGTCTCCAACTTTCTGAAGAAGGTCACGCTTTAACACATCAACAATTTGTTGATGATACAATGCTGCAGGGAATCCCCACGGTCAAAGAAGCTCTTGCCTGCAAGAAAATCCTAAGAGTCTTTGCCAGGGCTTCAGGTTTGGAGGTAAATCTCTCAAAATCTAAGATTGTTTTCTTTAATACTCACATTGCTGTTTAGAGAAATATAGCTAGATTTCTGGGCTTCCAAAGGGAGCTCCTCCCCTCGAAATATTTGGGAGTTCCTCTTACAGCTAAACCTTTACACAAGAGCAATTGGGAACCTATAATTAAAAAATTGCAAGACAAAGTCAGGAAATGGACCTTCAGATCTCTAAATGTGGCTGGTAGACTAGTGCTAACCAAAGTTGTCCTTCAATCCATCCCAATCTTTATGCTATCTGTTCTCCCAGCTCCTCAAGGGGTCCTACATCAACTTAGATCCATTCAAAGAGACTTCCTTTGGGGTAAGGGGGAGGATTGCAAGAAATGCGCCTTAGTAGCTTGGGATAAGATCTCCAAACCTAAGAGCTTTGGTGGGCTAGGTGTGGATGACCCTGAGATTCTCAGCAAGGTTTTAGGAGCTTAATTATGGTGGCAATGGGTTAAAGAGCCAGAGGCGTAGTGGGCAACTATTTGGAAAGAGAAATATGCCAGCACTTGGCATAACCATGATCTAATAAGAATGTCAGGACTTAGAAAGGGCTCACACATTTGGAACAAGGCCTGGGATAACCGGAGTTTGGTCCAAGGGAACAACTTCTGGGAAATCAGAGAAGGAAATCTTAGCCTATTGTGGGAGGATAGGTGGCAAAAAGAACTTATTTTAATAAACGGAGACCTAAGGTATCTTAAGGAAGACACAGATAGAAAAGGACTTTCTATGGTGAAAGACTTTTGGGAGCAAACCAATAACAATGGAAAATGGAGAATCTATAGGAATTTTGATTTCAGGGATAACAACACCTTGAAAGCTAAAGTAGATACACTAAAGGAATTGTTAGATCAAAGGAAAATTCTGAAATCTGAGGGCCGTGATCAGCTGAGGTGGGGCCACAATTATGAGTGGGTTTTTAACCTCAAGGAAGCTAAGCTCATTCTCCTTGACCTTTACTCTCATTTTCTAGATAAAACCTGGCTTAAACTTTGGAGACACCAGGGTTGGATGAAAATTAAAATATTCATGTGGCTGGTTCAGCATAGAAAAATTATGACTTGGGACAATATTAGGAAGAGGGGTATTTCGGGACCATCTAGATGTCAGCTCTATGAAGCTCATGAGGAAACTATGGAACACCTTCTCAATAATTGTATGTTCTCCTCTAGTTTGTGGGATTCTTTTGCCTTTATTTTCCATCAAACGGATAGGGACAAAAATAATATCTGCAATGCCCTGACCAACTGGAGGAGTTATTTTTCAGACAATGAAGTTCTTGCCACTTCTTGGACCCTCTTTCCAAGCTTCATTGTCTGGAACGTTTGGAAAAAGAGGAACAACCGAATCTTCAAAGATGAAAAGAGGACTTCCCATTGCATTTTTGAGCTGATCTTAAAACGACTCAAGGAAATGGTTCGCACCCTAGCGCGAAATCCCCCTAAGAACCCTCTTTGGGCTACTGACCTGAGAATTGTCAGTGAACTAGGCTTGTAAGGTATTTCTCATCTGGGTCTTGATAGAAATCTTATCTGCCTGAAGAATGCGAATGATTTTTGGCATCCTCCTCCAAAGGGTTATTTGAAATACAACATAAATGGAGCTTCAAAAGGCAACGCGGGCACCGCTGGCTATGGAGGGGTGTTAAGGGATGAGAATGGAAGTGTCCTCTTTATCTTCCACTATCATATGGAACAAGCTAATAATAACTTGGTGGAATTGATGGATATGGAGCAATGTTTGGATTTCCTGAATCAAGAAAACAGACAAAATGTGATTGTGGAGGCTAACTCTGAACTTATTATCAATTCAGTCAAGAAAATCAGTGGGGGAGCTAAGCCAGAAAAAGTCTCAAAGAATTGGAGATTGATTTAGGTCTTTCAATGGATTCAACGCCACCTACAGAGCCTTCGTACAATTGGCTTTAAGGATGTTTGAAGGTCGGCAAATAAATTGGTAGACTTGTTGGCCAGCCAAGGTGTTATCAGTACAGAGAATAGAGTGGCTTCGAAATGGCATGAGTGGCCTCAGAGCAGGTTCAAGGCAATTTTACATGAACAGGCAGAAAATGATAGGTTGGAGTTTTGTGGCAGAGCCTTGGAACAGGAATCAAGTGGACTCGACCTTTGCATTTGATTGATTGTCGATTGGCCTTGCTTCCTATCCAACTAGCTTTTTGGGGTATTGTTACTCCTTCCTCAGATTAGGATGGCTGGGAGTCTGAACATGCACTCTTGGCGGCCACTTTCCTGGGTGTTTTCCGAATAGATTTGGCTAAACCGACTCAGGAGAGGTTTTCTGGTGATCGCACACCCCGCAAGCGGAAAGTGTTTTTTTCATTTTGGCAGCGATTCCATTCAGGAGGTGGCACGTGGCAGTGGGGTCGGTTTGAATACCGCCCCCATCGCACGCTATTGTTTGACAATCTTGGCAGGTGCGATAAGATCCATGATGGTCAGATCCATGTACGCAAATCGACGGCAGAGAAGGGCCGAGCAGGTTGGTGGTAATGCCAGTTAAGTGTCACGCTTCTTTTCTCCACGATTTTGTCTGGTGCCATTGGATTGGGCCCAATGGATCATCAATGTAGATTCAGGAGAAAGGTTTTCTTGTTGGCAGGTTGTGTGCATGGCCTTTATTATAGGCTGGTTTCTTTGGGGCACGATTCTCTATACTTCTTGTAGGACCGCTGGGGCCCTTTTATCTTTTTCTTTGTTTCATCCACTACTTGGGTTCAGTTTTTGGCTTATTCATGTTTAGCTTTTATGTGTTGATAGGCTAGTTTTTTGGGGCCGAGACTTCTACCTTGGCCCATTCTCAGATCCTTTGGGGGATCTCTCCCTTGAGCCACTTTTCTGTGTGGTTTTTTGTAAATTTTGTACATTATTAATGTAAAAGAAGATCCTACTCTTTCTTCAGCAAAAAAGAAATAAGGTATAAGAGATAGAGGAAATAATTTTAAGCATGTACCAAATTGGAAATAGCTGGAAACAAAATGAAGAGTTTAATGAAAGTAAATAATAAGAACAATGAGTTGCGAAGAGAAAAAAAGAGAGTTGAATTAAAAGACAAACTCAATGTTTTGATGGAGCTGGTACAACAGGGAGAAGAAAGAGAAAAATAGAATTATGATTGCAAGTTTAAAAGGAGAATTAAATGACATATTTTGTAATTATATACAAGGAAGGTGATACATATGATGGAAGTCTCTGTTAAAATAGAAGAAAAACTTCGAAGTTGAGGGTGGACAATAGGAGATGGAAGTTCGTTATTGTGAACCCAAGAAAGACATTGTGCTTGAAAAGGAAGACAAGGATATGAAAAAGCTTCAATATAAATTCTCATGAATTATTTAGAGCATATAGATCAATGCAAGGAGATCATGCAAAAAACATGCAAAGAGGGGAAGGAGTTTCAAAGTTTACAAGGTAATAATTTGTGTGATATTAGGTGCTAAAGAAGAAGGCCGACTCTTATATGCAATGCTAATAGAATATGATTAGGATTTGAAGTTTCTAGAAGAATAACTATCAAATTCCAAGGTTTGGGAAGACTCTATGAAGGTTGTGAAATATCCAAGGGTTCCAAAGGAGTTTTATATGAAAGGGGAAATAGGTTGTGCATATGAAAAAGATAAGGAGGGGGGGACAACAAGTTATTACATGATAGATTGAAGAACAATATGAAAACAAATTTGTTATGTTTTTTGAAGGTACAGAAAGAGGTGGATCCATGCAATATTTCTCAAAGAAACAATAAGACAAAGTGTGGTATCATTGAATGTTGTAGGAAAGAACAAATAGTAATGTGGGAAATGACAAATTCAAGCTTGGGATCTAGGAGGAGAACAATATACTACAATATGCTAATAGATTCAAAATCGTGACCAAGTGGCCATGAAACTTTTTGCACCCTAATGAGGGAGCATCAAATATTGAATTTAAATTTACTAAGCTCTATAATAGGAAATGTGTATATAATATTTTTAGAAATTACAAGTTTGAAAGGATAATATGGCATTTTCGAGCATGTAATCAAAACATTCTATTAGTTTGGCATAAAGCTAGGGTAATACCTTTACATTCAAAGGGAGTTAATTTAAACTTCCTCCAATATTGTCATGAAGGAATTTATATATTAAGGATTCAATACTTTCCATGCTTATGTATAAATAAGTTTTTAAATGCATTTTTAGACAAATAGTAAAGATTTGTGGGAACAATATACATGTTAACTTAAGCATTCAATGCTCAAGTTTTTATTTGATTATGTATATTTTTGTTGTGGTTATTTTCATCTCACATACTCTGAAAATAATCATATCACATGGAATACCATGATGCTACTCTATATAGAATTCCTCAGTTTTCTGACTAAATATATTTATCTTAAATTCCATCTGAGTAACCTCCACGCCATATTTAAAAGTAAGCACATAACTATTCCAATGGAAGTTCACCTAGTAGTTACAAAAAAATGTATCTTCATTGCTTGTTACCTCTTTCTAGAACAACCCTATCACATTGAAACTTATGAATATAATATATGAGAATAGTATAAATAATATAAAGAATAATGATCATAATAATAATTAATTATATTATAATTAGTTACTAAAGAGGCAAGTCTTAAAATACATGATTTTTCATGAAGGGGTACCCACCTAGTTATACATATGGGGCCCTAAGTTGTAACCAAATTATATTATTCATCCATATGTGTGTGTGTGTGTGTGTGTGTTTTTCCTCAATAGGCATCAATATATTCAAGTGTTCTGCAGTACTTAACTTACGAAATATTCACAATATATAAAATATAAAAGTATCCATCATAGGACAAGTACCATTTATATAAAAATGTTTTAGTACAAAATATGTAAGATATATGAGATATTGATTACAACTAAGGTTCCCATTTATTTACCTAGGTGGGTAACCCTTCATGAATAGTCACGTCTTTTAAGACATGCCTCTTCAGTAACTAGTTATTATTTAATTAATCATTATCGAGATTATTACAATTTATATTATTTTTATATATTGTATTCATAACATAAAAATACCTTGAAATTATCAATGCCTCCATCTATTTTATGTTTGATATTTTAGAGACATGTAAAACTCATTATTGAATTCCCCTTCATCTTGGAACTATCTCTGAAACAACATTTTTACTAATGGAGGTATACTAATTCAGCGTATAATTTTTTAAACCTAACAATCTATTAACTCCTAAAAGGTATAAATTTTTAAGTCTATGATGCTTCTCATTAATTCGAAATTATTCCTTATAGGTCCACTCCATCTAAAGGTTCTCCTAGGAGTCGCAACATACTCTGAAGGATCCCTTCATTTTTAGGTAAACCATCAAGGTCTCTGAGTAAAATTTGAAGGATTCAATCTCTCTTCCTCTTCACCTAAATGTTAGTGTCCTATGATGAAAGTCACTAGTGGCCCTAAGTAAACCTTTTGATCTTCTTTCTTTCATAATTTTTCCTTGTAAATTTTCATGGAACAAGTTCCTTGATGCAAATTATTCTACAAAATCTACATCTCTTCAAAAACTCCAGAACACATATCTTGTAGGCCTTTGAAGTCTCATTATAACCTAAAAAAACATCCTTTATTTTATATGGATTCAAATTGGTCAACTTATCCACCAATACATAGATATTGGCTAGACATCTGAAGATGAATAAAAGCCTTATCTTTGGAATCATTTTATAAAATGCTTCCTATCTCATATTATCCTCCAATATCCTATGAGAAGACTTATTTCATATGTATAATATTATGTTATAGGACTCTACCTAAAAAAACATGGACAAGTCCTAATCATGAATCTCAAGCTTAGTAGACCATATGAATAATTTATTCTTCCACTTTGTAGACCAACTTTGTATTGAGTTGTATAGATTGGTTAGTTCCCTCTTAATCACTACCATTTGATAAAAAGCCACAAACGCTTTAGAGGTATAGCCATCCCAATTTTCTTATCTCAAGACTTTGGTATTCTTTCTTATATGGTTTTTAGCTAGATATTTGACTTTCTAAAACTTTCTAGAGACTTATTCCCTAGTATTTAAGAAGTATACCCCATATCTTAAAATTGAATCCATCAATAAAATAAGAAAAATACATGGGTCCCAAAAGTGATTCTACCAATATCAATCTGTAAGCATTTGAATGTACTACATATACAATCTCCTTATACCCATTCTCACTAACATGCCTAGAAAGGGTGCACCCTTTCATACTCCTTGGAACCTAGAACTAAAATTTGGAATAAATATGACTATTTCCTTGGAGTAGGAAATGTCTTTTGATGCACAATCACACCCTTTTGTGCCAGATCTTACATAGGTTGTCACTATTGTGATGCGATGCTTGAAAAAGTTCGTCATATGAAATGTAAATATTACCATCTATAACTCATATTACCAACGTTATATATAGGCTGTATTCCTTAATTTTTAGGTCTTTATGGTTCTTCAACTTTAAAATGTATCCTTTAACATCCATGACCAAATTTGAAAGTACTTTCTTCCTCAGACCCAAGAGAAACCAAAAAATGATCAGGTCTAAAAAGTCACCTAAGTAACATTGAAAGGGAATCGTATAACTCTTGCTACTATCTACTTGATGTCATCACCATGCTCAAATTGAACTTGACATCAAACCACGAGTGCTCCTCTACTATACTAGAAAACTACATCAAAATAGATGTCATATTATAAGATCCTCCAATACGCACATGTCATGCATTCCTAAATCATGCACGTAAAAAGTAGGATACGAGTTACAAATCTTTAACAAAATGGGAAACAAACTCATCCATTTGAGTTTCTACAGAGCTTCCCACCTACATTTATTGCTACTTCTCTTTCTCCTTCTTCTTTTCTACACAATATGATGCATAATTCCCTTGCTTATGGAAAATGAAGAATTTGATTTTATTGAATTCCTTATTCATTGACTATGAGCTTGAATCAACTTTCTTTTCATCACCCTTACTGGGTCCTTTGTCTCTTCCCTTCTTTGGTTGTCCAAATATGGAAAAGTTCTCATCACTATTGTTGTCGTTGAATTTTCGTTCTATTGGATACAATATTCCCACGCCCCTTCAAAGTTAGGAAATTTATCACGAGCACAAATACTTTTAACAAACTATTTCCATGAAAGTAGGAATTCGTTTAGTCTGATGATCGCTAGCTCTACATTTACAATATTCTCCGCAAGCACTACAAGTTGATCACAAATATGCATAACCTTCATAAGGTAATTAGTGATTGAATTTAGTATTTTCATCTTTATATCCTAGAGTTTATTTTATAATATCATCTTCGTATTTATGTTTTTAATTCAGTAGAAACACACTGCAACATCAAACATTTCCACTATAATATTCGAACCAAATGATACTTTATGGTGCCCATGATCATCCAATTCGCCTTGACTTCTTTCTTCTTGTGAGTGGCCAATATTTGTGGATCCATCAATTCTACCTCAATTTTTTTGACAATGTCTTATAAATAATTCACTTCCAATAATAATTAAACTTTAAATTTCCAAGATAAAATATTTGAGATAACATGTCATCTGTTCTTAAAATCTTCATAATTCCATCTCTAAAATCCACTCAAAAAAAACTCATATATCTAAAAATTAATATCAAATAAATAAGTTAAAGCTCTCTAATTAATGTCGATATTCCTAATAATGGATCTACTACAAATCCATGAAAATGTCACTCACACAAAGCTATAATACCACATAACAATTACTATCCCTAATTGATTACCATGTCCATAAATATTTTACTAAAACCCCTCTCAATCTATTTATGGAAATAATCTTTTGAAACAACACGATATGTAACTTCGTGAACTAATGAGGTTGGAGAGTTGAAAATAATATCTTTATGCCGAAACTAACCTTTTCATTCTTTTCTTAAAATAGTTATATCATTTACATTTTTGTTATACAAAGTAATTTTTCATTGTGATATTTGATAATCAGTTTAGTATTTTGAATCATTATGAAGTAGAGTAAGTTGGATATATTAAGTGAATCATATAAATTATATTATTGTTAAATTTTAATAAACGTCAATTTATGGTAAGTATTAAAATATGTATTTCACATTCCCAAAATTTAAAAAGAAAATATGAAAATTTATTATAATATATATTTTATATTATATTATTATTATCATTAATTACTATATATATAGAGAAATAAACATTAACAAGATTCTTAACAGTAAAATTCATTAATACTTTACCATGCTGATTGTTAATAAGTAAATATTATTTGCTATCATACCACGAGGAAATACTATGGTTTATCAATATTGCACATCTAAAAAACCATAATAATTTCATATGATATTTGTTTTGACATTTTTTAATTAATCAATTTAATTGAAAGCTTAGAAAAAACATAAATACTTTTGAAATATCAACCTTTGATTTCAGCGTACCAATAACGATATTCTAGATTTTTTTTAGAGATTAAATCCTGATTGTCTATCTAATAATGATTGATAATTAAGTTAAAATTTTGAAAAAATTACTCTATAACAAGTACAAATATATAACTTAAATGTATTATGAATTGATATTTATTCATCTATTCAAAAAAATATGAAACAAAATTTATATTATTTTTTTCAAAATTAATAAATTATTTTAAAAGGATGAAATTGCATTTATCAAAAAAACATATTCTAATCCATATTTAGTCCTCAATTTATCATTATATTTTTCTGGTAAACTCTCTTCATAAAGATTCTTTTATTGGAATCCGTCATTTTAATATTCACCTTACATTTAAAAAAAAACACAATAACCATTTATTATTAATTAATAATAACTTTTTAAATTAATAATAATAATTTTAGATTTCATTTCAAATGAAATAATAATAATGATGATGATAACATCACACTCGCTAGCGGTGCTGCATCAGAAATTCAATTGGTGGTTTTTTTATTATTTATTTAAAGATGGCATTAGGATCACCCTATACAATATACACTGCCAAATTCACATGATGAAGGAATAGTTCTTGCAACACCATCTAATACTAATTGCAAAATTTCTTAAATACATTTGGATTCGAATTATAAAGTAAATGTCCTCTATATTTTTAAAAAATCTAAGGAATTTATTAAAAATTAATATATTAGAAATCTAAGAATTTTATAAACTTATATGTTATATGTGTTAGATAGCTAATTCTCAAGATTAACCTTGGGTTAGCTTCGGTAGTTATTGGAATCCAAGAACTCTCGAGAACTAATTCAACTGTTTCCTATATGTATTAATATGTACACATTGTACATCATTGATTGAGATTGATTAATATACATTTGATTTGGTTTCCAGTCTTTTGTGTTTCACAGTGGTATCATAGCAAGTCGTTCTTTCATCCTGTTGATTGAATTGAGCCACACAAGTTTTGTGGCTTGCCAAAAAAAAATTGGGCACGAGATCTGGTTTGCATTTTTCACTCCAAAGGTTTTTTTCATTGCGTCACTAGCGTAGAGAAGAAGTTGTATTTGATAATGAATCTGGTCACTGCAAGAAAACCACTACTACTACCCACCATAATATCTTGGAATTTGTTCTAGGAAGAAAATTTTAGCTTGAAGGCTTCTAAGACCGTTCCAACAAAGAATTGAACAAAACAGTTTAAAAAATGAGTGGAGGTTCATTAATGGTGGTTTTGTCTAGTGGAAAGTGGAAGAATGATCGCCAAGGAGACCGCACTATGACTGGTAATGATACCCAACTTTTTGTGGTATGTTGTCAATCAATGTGTTTCTACAAGATTTCATCTTGATCGTTATGTTTTTCAATTTTAATTTTGAAACTATTTTTTTTCATTTTGTGTCTACAACAAGAATCGAGAAGCCACGCAAGAAATCGGTGAAAGCACAGTGGCATAGTCGGTGAAATGTGTGGACTTGTGTTGCAGTCTCTCTAGAAATGTCTTGGTTTTACATGTCTTGCAGGATTGAGTTTCTCCCAAAAAAAGGTGTATCTGGCATGACAAGCACTCTAAGAAAAGTATTACAACCGAGAACTATCTTTGTAAGATACTATGCATAGTCGAAGTCATTTTTTCAGTTTCTCTTGATCGTGTAGTGGAAGTTGGTGAACTAAATGCCTTTCACCCAAAAACAAAGAGGTTGGCCATGTTTGAAAAAATACCATTTTCTAATTTTCTTTCAGTACCAGGGTAGAATATTTAGCTAAGGCAAGAAGGCACTGTATCTTCTCTCCATTTAGAAAAATATATAGATTTTCCTCTCATGGTTGGCTCTAGCCAAGTTGATATGTCATGTATATGTGTGTAATAGTGCAAGCTGAGACTTCACACCTAGGTATCTGTAGCATAAAAACTACAGTCTACCTTCAATGGTTTATGTACCTTCCAAAACTTGCGAGTGTGTCAACCAACAAGAAAACCGTGGTGTTTTGGTTGAGCATCATTTAGTTTGTCTTATAGAGCATTGATCTCGTCAAAGAATCGGAAACAAGGACTCTACCTAGAATCAAACATTAGATCACTTAATATTTGGTTTCTATGTTCGTATTGTGACTAAGAATCATTGTTTGGATAACTGAATACACATCTAGAAGAAAGACGATTCGAATCTGATGCTGGTGGAATGGAGCGGTGAGAGCTATTGAGATTCGAATCCCTATCCAGGTGGATATAAGGTAGGTATAACTATCTCCTGTAAATATTATTTTCATTTGAAAGTGATGAGACAATAAAAGAGATGTTTCTGAATCAGGATTCTACATATTTCTCGAGGGGAAACATCAATGAATTGAAACTCCTTGTACATTACAAAATTCAATGCCAGACAATAGTTGAACCTTCCTCCATGAAATAACAGTTTATATATTAAAATAATTAATTAATTTGTAAACTCATAAAAGTTAAAAAGGTTTTTCCTCATTAGGCGAAGATCTACACCTCCAACTTTTTCAACAGATTATCGAAGTTGCAACAATGTCTCTGTGAGCCCATGTTTATCTATTTACATGTTGATGTTAAGTTCTATAGTTGAGTGGAGTTTAGGAAGGCATACAGAAGTGTTTAAATATGTGTTTCTATGTTGCATTGTGTGAGTGTAGTTGTTGCACTATTATGTTCCATCATTGAGAGAGATCTACTTGAAAGATTGTTGAATGTTTAACATTTTTATTTGGATATTGCGGCATTGCAATTTGGAGAAAACACAGATCAAGGTAACCTTTTTCTGTGCTCAACACAGATACTTTACCGTTGTTTTGTAATGGTTCATCATTTATTGGATTGGTGTCTGCAAATATATGCTTTCAGGTGGTAGTTTTGTATGTATTAAAATGTTATGGTTTGCTTGGGTGGGAGGTAGGTTGGATGCCTTCTCATATTACCAGTATGTCTATTAGCACAAGTGGCACATTTCAGACTCAAAATTTTTTTGATTCATTGAATGACTAAGCATTGCAGATAACAGGATTGGAAAGTGCTTTACAAGAGATTGCAAGGACTAATTTTTTGGAGCAAAACAGAACAGATATTTCTTTCAGAAAGGTGTTAAAATGACATAATTTTGTTTGTAATTGTTTGACCATTTTCAAAACATTGTTGAAATGACTTTGTAAATTCACTTGTATTGGGTGCATTTTGTGTGATAGGCGACACCCAATTTTTTTCGAAAGTTGAATGCTGGAGAAAATGGCCAGAGTCGATGATTTTTTATAGTTATTACATAGTTTAATGTCATTCACTGTTCATAACAGTGTCCAAGTCAGCAAGGACATGCTCTCTAACATCAGTCATGTTTGCAAAATGCTAAAAGAAAATTTGAATTCTTGGAGCTAGAATCCCAGTTTCAGCTAGATGAATTACATGAATTACAAAAGAAAAATTATGAACATAAGAGTTTGTTGGAGCCCAATCATTAGTCAAAAAATGATCAGAGTAATGAAGTGATTTCGAGCGAAAATTTGGGTGCAGTGGAAAGTCAAGTTCAAGAAAATGTATGCGAGATTAATTTGCATACAAATGTGAAGCCTTTCATCACCAAAACGTTAATAAGACCGTGGGAAGAGATTACACACAATAAATACAGAATTTGTTTGGGTTACTACAAGGATATTATGGATGTATCTTTTCACATTCCAGATTTTGGTAAACCTATACAATTCTGTAGTGCTGGATTTTTGGTCGGTGTTGTTCCAGAATAAGTTGATAGATGCCAAGAGTGTAACAGAGTTAGGCATCTGAAGGATCAGTGTTTTGATCTTCACCCGTGTGAGCAATGTGGAAAGTGAGATCATCATACAAATAGATGTTCCATAAATAAGACTACTACAAGAGAGAAGGTAAATTTCAGATCGATTGCTTCTTGGGATTGGACGAAAACAACCAAGAAGATTTACAAGGCATGCTGAAGGATATGTTCAAGAGTGATGACCAACCTTATAATGAAGAAAAGTACTTATCGCCTTGCATCCGACAAGGGGGGAATATTTAATGGTTTGCTACAGGTTTGAGTTCGAGATTACAAGCGAGCCTTCAGTTAGAGTTGAGTTGATGGAGTTGATTGAGCACTTCCATATTTAGAATTTTTCGAGGAATAGTTTTGATAGTTCTAGAATTTGCGTTCACCATAAACCACATTTCTTATTGATCTGGGAACTGCTTTGAAGGTTCGAGAGTTGGTGTTGGTAGAGACTTTGTCTTCTCCCATATTGGTTTGTCGTCATCCTTGAAAACCGTTTCTTGAGAGACATTCAACTTGTTGTTGAGATGCTTTTTGCATTTTCAGCTCTCATTCTTGGATTTTGGTATATTCCTTTGGATTAAGGGGAATTGTTAGATAGCTAATCCTCTCGATTAACCTTGAGTCAGTTTGGGTAGTTATTGTAGTCCAAAAACTCCCATGAACTAATTCAATTGTTTCTTGTATGTATTAATATGTACATATTGTACATCATTGATTAAGATTGATTAATATACGTTTGATTTGGTTTCGAATCTCATGTATTTTACATATAAAATTGGTAAATAAAAATGACTAAACTAATCATCTGATTTTTATTTTTATTTTTATAAAAATACTTTTTGACAAATACAGAGATCTAATTTTACATCTCAACTCTCTAATTTTAGAGAATCTAGCATTTCAAAACTCACTTAGAATCAAAATGTCAACCCCATTTCCTTAATTTGAATAAAAATAGCAACCCCATTGCCTTGCGTTGTTTATGTTTGCTATTGTTGTATTATCTCAATTACATTGTTTTTTACTTTAAACGATGTTATGAGAACCGTGAAGGCTATAAATGTATATACTTTTCTCTATAAACATATTAGGGAATCTAGCATTTCAAAACTCACTCAGAATCAAAATGTCAACCCCATTTCCTTAATCTGAATAAAAATAGCAACCCCATTGCCTTGCGTTGTTTATGTTTGCTATTGTTGTATTATCTCAATTACATTGTTTTTTACTTACTTTAAACGACGATGTTGTTAGAACCATGAAGGCTATAAATATATATATTTTTCTCTATAAACATATTATAGAGTCATCACGTTGTACCATAATATATCGATTTAGACAATGAATTCTTTAAGATAGCGTTTAAGATAGCGTTTGAAAATGTGAATTACTATGAAAGATCCATCACTATTTAGAGTAAAGGTTAAGATGTTTGAGTAAGTTGAATAGTTCATGCATAGCTCTAAATTTCGAGTTAAGAACATAAAATTTGATTTTGCTTTTCTTTAAAATGGTTTCTTTATTTTGGTTAATTTTGGTTACAATAATTATTGCATTAAAATTTTTATATTTTATACCATTTTGCAAAATATATCGTGTAATAAATCTTTTAAATATTTTCTAGCCATATATTTCACTAGAATTTATTCTCTTAGTTTTTTAGTGTGTTTTATTTATGACGTTTTCCATTTTATTTTTCGTTAAGGTTTCGTTAAAAAAAGGGTTTACATGTGAATATATCTCATTATTTCATTCTACTTTTCTATTATTTATTTTTATGGTTTCGGATAGAGTAAAACTGAATTGTTTCTCTTATTATGCGTTTATGCGTTTAATTTTCTTTAGAAATTTGGTATCTTTTATATGCAAAAACATAATTATATATGGAAGTAGTTGAAGATAAAGAGATTTTGAAAATCAAATTCGCAAGTAATACATTTTATGATCATAATTTATTCGCATTATCACTTTTAAATCGAATCATCTATCTTATTCTCTTTCATTTAAAGAAAAATATACCATATGAAATGTACTTTATTAAAGTAAATATTATTTACATAAAATACTATATATATATTTACGCCGTAAGGCGTTTCTCTCTGGGAAGAACTCCCTTATATGCCACCGTGTCCTATTTTGGACCATTGATCTGATGTGTTAGACGATTAAAAGAGATTGTGCCGTTGGATTAAAGCATTATAGTTGGAATTTTAATCAGTTAAGATTGCATGTGCTTGTTGAACTTCCAGATAGACGGTGATCACCTGTTTCTTCTGTTCCCGCACCATTTCCAGCTGCCAACAACACTAATGGGTCTCCATCACTTTTGGAACGTCTGCTTTTATGGACAAGCTCCGGGGAATGCTTATATTGGTGCATACGAATCGCTCATGGTTTTGTATTACCTCAATTTTTTGGCCGATTGTTCCATAATGTTAAATTTGGGGTTATCCTCTTCTCTGTGCTGGATGTTGTCAAGTCTGTACAGTAAGGGGCAAGAAAATTCATTGTAATAAGCAGCCTTGTTGTGGGGTATATTCCAAATTCATGGCTGGATGGATCAGTTTTCTTCTTTGGAACAAGTTTCTTGTGCATGTGCATGCCTGGCTCTTGGCCTTTCACTAATGGGCTTCCATCAACGATCACCATTTCTGCAACCATGATTGATCAAGCTCCGAGAGGTCAGTAATTTACTCAATTAATTGAGTATGCGTTGTTTTCAAGCGGGTTAGTCTCATAATTAAAGTTTGATACATGAAAAATGGTGCGGTGCCTTGAATTAATTATAGAACAATCTGGGTTGGGTCTACAATTCCGAAAAATCAGAGCAGGCGTTTTTATTACTATTCAATTCAAGAAGAAATGACTAGATATTGAAAACCCTTGTTTTTAATTTATGGGTTCTGATTGATGTTTGGAGTGTCATGTTCTCTGATTTTTCCCTTTGTAGATCATGCAGAAATGCTTTTGCTATTTTTTCGTTTGACGGACATTTTAAATAATTAGGCTTCCTCTTATGCTGAGGGAGTATCAGCCACCCACAAGTTCAGTCATCATGTCGTTTTATCAGTTATCAAAATTTGGTACAAATTGATGAAATATGTAGCCTGGATCATGGTCTGCAGAGGAAACAGAATGACCGCATCCCACTGGCTGTGTTGTATGCTGAGCATCACTAGACTCTACAGCCATAAGAGTCAAAATCTTACATACCCATTCCTCACAAGAAATTTGATGGACAGTCTTTGCTTTCTGCTTTTGAGAACATGCCCTGACGTTGAGGATCATCGAGATGAACTATATGGCTAGAATGAATTTGAAGGATCTTCTCGAAGTGTGAAGTCAACATAAGACCAAGAAGCCTAAAATGGGAAACCTAAAAATTAGAATGGAGCTTTTTAGATATCATTCCTGATAATGACATCTTCCGGGGGTGAAGAGAATGGGGAGGTTGAAGATGAGATAATATGCAACCACATTTAGTTCCCCTACCTCTTTTGAACGGATGTGAGATATTCCAATCGTGATTAATCAGAGTAGTTGCGATTAAGAGTACAAAGGGATTATCGTCACTGTTATAGATAACATTCAATCCAAAAATATGAAAAGAGGGAGAAGATAGTAGACAATGTTTCTGAATATTATGTTCATTGGTCAATGGGAATTTCTAATTGCAAATGTCTATTCTTAAAGGGGAGGGGTGAAGGAAGGCATGGTTATGTGAGCTCACTGTTGAGGTCAACTGGTGAACTTGTTCACGTCAATCAGGTAGAGATCAAACTTCTCGTTTTCGAGGATTGTGTTCCTCCATCATCTGGTCCACTAAATGAGGGAATTGCTTTTGAGACTTGAGTTGGTCTTCGAGAAACCACTTGCTAGTTCAATGGAGTTTTCCTTGTCTTCAAATCTAGTGTATTTATTACATATTGTTCTTGGTTCATTCTCCCTGACTTGTAGAATGGTGTCTTTCTCGAAAGGTTGATACATCTAACATTGATGGTTCAAAAAAATTAGTTTATCCACACTGAACAAAATGCAAGAATGACTATGTATTGTGATAGATCCAATTTGAAGGAACTTTTACGACTTTGCTTCAAAATTTGAAATAGTCCATATTAGTTTGTTTTCAATTTAAAATTCTATCCCTTCATCCATTCTTTTCCTTTGGCTTAATATTGTGGTTGACTAGTTGCTTATCAAGAGATTCCTTATACTTCTGAGTCTGCAATGCCCACTTCCACCCATCAATGCGTTTTGTTGATATGCTTGATGAACTTTTCAGCTTGTCATTGAGTAACTTTCTTTTGTTGTTTCTACCATCTAGCCAAAGTACTTTCTACTCTGGAATCTCATGCATGCCTCAAAGCTGAAAGGACAATTTATTAGTGGAGCGATGCATCAGTCTATTCTATGCTCAAAATATAAGAATTGATCATCTTCTATTGTCAAATGTTGATGGCCGTACATTCTTAGCAATCACACTACAGTCGTATAATGTCCTATTGGCCACATATTTTTTCATGTGTTGGAATTTAGAAGATAAACGCTGTGCCCCTTTTCAAATTGGTGTTTATTAATGGCCGTAATGCATTTCCAAAGATGTCATAGAATTTTGTTGTTTATGTCATATTCAGTGGGTGTTAGTAGTTTGAAATTCACTCAAACATGCTTGAAAAATAGGTGTCCAGTTTACAGTCGTATAAGGTCCTATTGGCCACTTATATTTTTTCATGTGTTGGAATTTAGAAGATGAAGGTTGTGCCCCTTTGGAAAATAACACTTCCAACGCTTTGCTTCCAAAAAATAGACCCGCTTCATCCCTGCTTTGAGCAACATTGCTCAAGGGCGAAGCATTAACCTAATGCACTTCCTTTGGCTAAGCTACTGCTATGACATGGGCATATTCTGGTCAAAATCACCCAGACTTTCACCTTGCCCAGTTTGCTTCCTACCATTGGAGAAGTTGAGGCCTGGTGCATGGTTTGACATACATCCATTGTTCAACATCAAAATCTGCTAATGAAATTTAATATAATACATTTAAAAAATACATGATATATTGTAGACTAGGATGAGTACGTTAGGATTAGAAAGAAAATTTATCAGGTACCCATCATAACCAGATCCTCCTTTAGTTGAAATTGCACTTTACTCTAGTTGCCCTGTCCCCTATAGAGTGAAAGAGCAGCCTCCTTGTCCATAATTTGAGGCACATTTGGTAATTTGATTTCAGTACTGCTGGTGTTGTTTCTTTCTGTGATTGTCTTATACTGAAACTATCAATCACACTTACTTCCACAGGGTTGCTTGAACATATTAGTAGTGTTCGGACTCGTGCCATCATCTCATACTTCAAGTCATTTTTATGTCATGTATAATCGCTTTTCAGGTGAGGAGCCTTAGCAAATTTAGAGATTCCTGATTATGATCATGTCTGATTGGTAAATAATTGCAAATAATGACTATTTTGTGTCTTATGCGCTAATACCCTCATTCTGCCAACTGAAGTTTTCACGGTGTGCACTCTCAAAAGTTTTGTTTGTTTTTGCATAAGTTAGCAGATTGATTGCTCTACTTGAGACAGTAACTATTAAGATTGAGCCTATATTTCAGAAGTTAATTTTATCAAATTAAGTTACAATTTTTGTTCCCAATTTTGATGGGAGGCTTTTCACACGGTGTATATTTATATAACTTATTTTCTTATGTCAACTCGTGATGGATAGTAGGTTGAATCTATGGATTGTCAAGTCTGTGGCTAGCTCTAGCTAGTGGAGCTTAAGATGCATGTCGTTTTACTGCAGACTGTTTAAAGCTTTGTAGTTATTTGATTTTTAAGGTGTACCTCTTTGCATCCAATGTACAATGCTGCAGGTTTTCAGTTTTGTTTAATTTGTTTGCTTTGCTTTGATGCAAGTAAATTGTAATTTATAATTAGATCACTCACGATTTTAAAAATTTGCCAAAAATCACCAGTCCAAATTGAGCATCCTTAAATTTGTTACATCCAGAGTATTTGGAGCACTGACTTATCATATGTATGCAGCTTATGGAGGATTTTCTTTGTTAACCTAGGTTTTAATTTAGGATGTCTTGAAGCATGCAACATAAGTGGTTCTGAGCACTTCTATAATCTTCATTTACAGTCAAAATGGCAAACAGAAGTTGGCAAGTGTTGCAAGAGTCAAATTCTTTTTATTATTTCTTTTGTGAGATTCTGGCATTGTATTGTTTTTATTTTTATCTAATAGCCATTTTATTCTAATTCATTGGTGCTCATTTTTCATGGGCTTAGATGTTACCAAGAATATAGATGTCCTATTGTTGTTAATGAAGTCTTCATGCCTTCACAAAACTTTGTGCATTTACGGAACTTCCTGGTAATCCATATCCCAAAGCTCCCATAATTGCCCTAATGGAGTATACATGGCAAACATCCAAAAGGAATCCCTTGAGCAAACAAATATAAAAGGATAAGTCAAAGTTTTCCAGGCTTGAGTAAGAGACAAGCCCAGAGTTCTCTAATTGCCAGACCGAGTACCACTCTGAGGAAAGCCAGAATTGCCAAAAAAACACCTTCAAAATCCAAACTTGAGAATGCAAAACATCCCCTTGAAGCAGACTAACAAAAATCAAAAGGATGTGATACCCAAACTCCCATCTACAAGCCTAAACATAAAGATATGATAGGTCACTAGGTTAGACTTAGGAATATACAGTATTAAATAATTGTTTTTCTGGCTGATGTGTTCTAACTTTTTCTCCATGATAATGCAGAACAAATTATAACCACGAGGTTCCTATAATGTGGTCACCAAATAGAATTGCAGGTTTTAACTTTTATGGCACTGCTGGAGTTTGCACAGCAATAAAGAGAGAGAGATTTGTTTTCATGTGGCATACCAGATTCTGACAGTGTACTAAATCCCCATGGATATGTACTATCTTTCAATGAAGGTTATATAAAGGCAATATCTTTGAGTGTACCAGATGCCCCTGTGTACTTTCCACAAGCTTTCAGTTTTCATACGTACCCAGCACATACATTGAAGCAGGGACTTATTAGTCAAAGGAATTGGGACTGCATGGTGCCACCAGGAAGCAGTCTTCAGAATGTACCTTTTAAACTGCAACCTCAAGGGAATGCCCCGGAACTGCAACTACCTTTCAAACTGCATCCTCAAGGGAATACCCAGGAACTTCAACTCCAAGATTTTCAGTACTTCGTTGTGATTGATTTTGAGGCAACTTGTGACATGGGTACACGTCTTAGTCCACAAGAGATATTGTTTTCTTATTTATCTCATATCTGGTTCTTATTTGTGGCGATTTCCTTTCCATTTATGCAGATTATGAACAATGGAAAAGAGGGATCACAATTTCTGCAGCCATGATTGATCAAGCTCCGAGAGGTCAGTAATTTACTCAATTAATTGAGTATGCATTTTTTTCAAGCGGGTTAGTCTCATAATTAAAGTTTGATACATGAAAAATGGTGCGGTGCCTTGAATTGAATAGAAAACAATCTGGGTTGGGTCTACAGTTCCGAAAAACCAGAGCAGGCATTTTTATTACTATTCAATTCAAGAAGAAATGACTAGATATTGAAAACCCTTGTTTTTAATTTATGGGTTCCAATTAATGTTTGGAGTGTCATGTTCTCTGATTTTGCCCCTTGTAGATCATGCAGAAATGCTTTTGCTATTTTTTCATTTGATGAGCATTTTAAATAATTCGGCTTCCTCTTATGCTGAGGGAGTATCAGCCACCCACAAGTTCAGTCATCATGTCGTTTTAGCATAAACCAAAATTTGGTACAAATTGACGAAATATGTAGCTTGGATCATGGTTTGCAGAGGAACCAGAATGACCGCATCCCACTGGCTGTGTTGTATGCTGAGCATCACTAGACTCTACAGCCATAAGGGTCAAAAGCTTACATACCCATTCCTCACAAGAAATGTGATGGACAATCTTTGCTTTCTGCTTTTGAGAAGATGCCCTGACGTTGAGGATCATCGAGATGAAATATGTGGCTAGCATGAATTTGAAGGATCTTCTCGAAGTGTGAAGTCAACATAAGACCAAGAAGCCTAAAATGGGCAACCTAAAAATTAGAATGGAGCTTTTCAGATATCATTCTTGATAATGACATCTTCCGGGGGTGAAGAGAATGGGGAGGTTGAAGATGAGAGAATATGAAACCACATTTAGTTCCCCTACCTCTTTTGAACGGATGTGAGATATTCCAATCGCGATTAATTAGAGTAGTTGCGATTAAGAGTACAAAGGGATTATTGTCACTGTTATAGATAACATTCAATCCAAAAATACGAAAAGAGGGAGAAGATAGTGGACAATGATTCTGACTATTATGTTCATTGGTCAATGGGAATTTCTAATTGCAAATGTCTATTCTTAAAGGTGAGGGGTGAAGGAAGGCATGGTTATGTCAGCTCACTGTTGAGGTCAGTTGGTGAACTTGTTCACATCAATCAAGTAGAGATCAAGCCTCTCGTTTTTGAGGATTGTGTTCCTCCATCATCTAGTCCACTAAATGAGGGAATTGCTTTTGAGACTTGAGTTGGTCTTTGAGAAACCACTTGCTAGTTCAATGGAGTTGTCCTTGTCTTCAAATCTAGTGTATTTATCGCATGTTGTTCTTGGTTCATTCTCCCTGACTTGTAGAATGGTGTCTTTCTCGAAAGGTTGATACTTCTAACATTGATGGTTCAAAACAATTAGTTTATCCACGCTAAACAAAATGGAAGAATGACTATGTATTCTGATAGATCCAATTTGAAGGCACTTTTACCACTTTGCTTCAGAGTTTGAAATAGTCCATATTAGTTTGTTTTCAATTTAAAATTCTATCCCTTCATCCATTCTTTTCCTTTGGCTTAATATTGTGGTTGACTCGTTGCTTATGAAGATATTCCTTATACTTCTGAGTCTGCAATGCCCACTTCCACCCATTGATGCATTTTGTTGATATGCTTGATGAACTTTTCAGCTTGTCATTGAGTAACTTTCTTTTGTTGTTTCTACCATCTAGCCAAAGTACTTTCTACTCTGGAATCTCATGCATGCCTCAAAGCTGAAAGGACAATTTATTAGTGGAGCGATGGATCAGTCTATTTTATGCTAAAAATATAAGAATTGATCATCTTCTATCGTCAAATGTTGATGGCCATACATTCTTAGCAATCACAGTACAGTCGTATAAGGTCCTATTGGCCACTTATATTTTTTCATGTGTTGGAATTTAGAAGAGGAAGGTTGTGCCCCTTTTCAAATTGGTGTTTATTAATGGCCATAATGCATTTCCAAAGATGTCATAGAATTTTGTTGTTTCTGTCATATTCAGTGGGTGTTAGTAGTTTGAAATTCACTCAAACATGCTTGAAAAATAGGTGTGCAGTTTACAGTCGTATAAGGTCCTATTGGCCACTTATATTTTTTCATGTGTTGGAATTTAGAAGATGAAGGTTGTGCCCCTTTTCAAATTGGTATTTATTAATGGCCGTAATGCATTTCCAAAGATGTCATAGAATTTTGTTGTTTCTATCATATTCAGTGGGTGTTAGTAGTTTGAAATTCACTCAAACGTGATTGAAAAATAGGTGTGCAGTTTGCTGCCTTAGTATGGTCTTAGTACATTGCCAAAGTGTAGTTGTTTTTCTTCCAGGCATTTGGCCCCATGATATAGTGTTATTGACATGGGATTAGATACATGTCTACTAATATAATAGCTCTTTTTGTAATTGCCTCCTTTTAAACTTGATTAGAAATTTTTAACATTACCATGAAATGACTCACTATGTTTGAGAGTGTTTCCAACCTCATTAGACCTCATATGGAGAAAATAGAATTTCATAACCCATTAAAAATCTATTTCTAGATTTTGTAGAACTCCTTTTTCCATTCATTGAACTGTTATTATAGTTAGAAGTTTATATGTCAAATTTAATATCATAGCTATTTCAGTCTTCTCGCCAATTATTGGTTATTTCCCATTTCATATCTATCATATCTTTGTCTTATTGTCACCTTATTCTATGTAATGGTTTTTTCTTCAGTGAAAATGGGCACAAAGGTTCTGTATAGAATAGTATAGTTGAGATATAGGAATGGAGTGTATCACACCATTGTTGTTTATGGTCATGGTTGTATTCAGAAAATCAAGGTCAATTTAACATTGTTATTTGAAGTTTATTTCTCCTTCATTTTATGATCTTGGGCTTCATCTCAATTTTTCCATCTACATAACCCACTCTTTCTCTATGCTTATTCAGGTTAATTTAATTTTTGCAAGTGGATATTTCATCTTTAGTAGCCATTTTGTGAAATTATCTCAAATGTACCTTCAACATTATTATTTGTGCCCTCATAGGGTGATCAAAAGCCTATTTTCTAGGCCTTTATATGTTATTTTTCATGGTAATAAATGTTGACTAAATGATC
>APFE030099771.1:0-17672 GCA_000404065.3 Pinus taeda
GACACAAAAATAATATTAATGATATGCATATTATATATAAAAATTATCAAGGATATTCTATGATCAAATAGGTCGTTTTATTTTAGGAGTATAGATAACTTCGTTTCCATATTTTTAAAATTTTAAATCAATGTCGTCGTTATTATTATTATTTCTTTTTAATTATATTCCTTTAGTTTACTTTTCATTAAATTAAACGAAACATATATGTTACTTGGCTTTATAATTTTTTCGATCTTGGTCATAAAACCTTATATAAATATATGTAATCTTTAATATTATCAATATCCAATTTTTATAAGCCTGTTGTGATATTCCAGTTGTCGAACTCTATTCGAAACTTTTATTTCTTACTATACACAAGTTATGTTAAAATATCATCTTTTTCCTTCTTAGCGACTACGTATACTTCGGAAAAGGCAGTTTTCCTCCGCTTTTGCCACTGTGAAGTTCATATTTGTCTGTGGCGGTCACAGAGATTTTAATGTCCAGCTGTCGATTTGTAAGATGTGACTAATTGCAACATATATTAATGTAAATAACCTTTTTGACTTAGATATTATTTTGTAAATTATTACAAACCACAATTTATTTTATTTTTAAAAGCTTCTGACGCTCTGATCGCTGCACATGCAATTGCCTACCGAGAAGATTCGAACAGTTAATGAATTACACTAAGAAAAATATAATCTGGTAATGCGTCCCAGTTGGAAACGCGAAAATTTAAAGGGGGAAGACTGGAAGGGACTGACTGAAAATAAACTCACGTGAAGCAGGTAAGCACTTGCACACGACTTTCAGAACTCGAGGAAAGGTTGTGGACATTTACCAGCCTTACTTTGAAATTCATTTAAATAGTAAAACAATGTCCAGGACTGTGATATGACAGGCTTTACAAGATTATTAAATACCACGTTCCATCCGGAAACTTCTCATCAAACATCGTCATCCCCTAAACCTCTCTCGACAGCTATAAATATCAATCATATGTGACAATCTTATACGACCCAGTTCGGAAAAAAGGATGGGTATTCTTGCAGGGATGTCTTTCATCTCCAAGTTATTGCTTCTTTTGGTTGCTGGCAGCATTTGTGCTGCAAATCCATCAGCTGCTTCATACTCTAAATCCCCACCGCCGAAGCCATACCCTTACAAATCTCCTCCTCCTCCAACTCACATTCCATCTCCAGTCTATTATAAGCCGCCCCCTGCACCCACACCCAAGCCCCCAGTAGTGGAGAAACCACCACCCGTATATAGCAAACCTCCTCCTAAGGCGGTGCCAGTTTCTCCTCCATACAAGTACAAATCTCCACCTCCTCCTAAACCAACTCCTTCTCCATATGCCAAGCCTCCACCAGTGGCGAAGCCCCTTCCTCCTCCTTCACCACCAAAATCATGGCCAACTCCTGTTCCTCCCCACCATGAACACCACGAGCACCATAAACACCATAAACCTTCTCCAGTGACCAAACCACCGAAAGCTGCTCCATCTCCACCAGAAAAACCATACGGATACAAATCTCCACCTCCCCCAGCCTACGCAGTAAGCCCTACTCCTCCCAAAGCAGTACCTACATTTCCTCCCCCGCATCCCAAACCACCAGTCTACCCCTCACCACCTGCACATCACTACTTGTACAAGTCGCCTCCTCCGCCCCCATATTAGATTCTGCAAAGCAATGGTGGAGCACCGTTGCGTACTGATAACGTACGTTATAGTTCTTTATAATTATTATTTGATAGATCTTAGATATTTCTCGATCATATATCTTTTCATGCCATTCTGTAAAATGTTTCTGTCCATAAGGGTTGATTATTCCAAACAAGTTTGTATGCTTTACTCCTGCTACTGTAGATTATTGTTTGCGTTATAACTATATATTTCTTGATCTGTAATATAGATTAACTGCATTGCTGTCATTTGTTTCATTTCCAGCTTATCATATGTGTGTATTTTACTTGCAGATGAATAGATATTAGAGACAAACGCCATGACGAAGATCGATATATTACTCTAGCTGTAGACGCTGTTGAGCAGCTGAGTGCTGAGCTGGATCTCTACCTGAAATTTGTCTTTGATCTCATTTTGCTATTTCTGTAATAACTTCGTTTGATCGTTGTCAGACTCTAATAAAACCATCTGATGATGTGAGAAATATATATGATTCATTTCAGCAGCGAAATTGTTTAGTATTTTATTGATTTAAGTAAAAAGGTTTAGGATTTTAATGATTTAAGGTTTACGGTATGGTAATTTCAAGAAAAAAGATCACTAAAATAAAACAAAGTGACATATACTTGATTCAAAGCAAAGGTTCACATATATTCTCCAACGGACCCTGATTTCTATTTTCATGTAAATTATGAAAGCCATTACCTGTAATTTTTAAGTTAAAGCAATATCACATAATTACCTGAGGAGCGTAGATGGAGGATCTAATGCTTAGTGACTGATACCGTGCATCACATTAATCTCAATATAGTGTAATGAACACAAAACATGAAATAACAGTGAGACAGTTATGCAATATAGCTGTATCAATGTTGAAAGCAATTTGATCCGAGTGAGAGCAAAATGTAAAGCGTATATTGTCCTGGTTCGGAGTACGGATTTTTAATTTCGTCCACGAAGTTACACACATAATATGTACAATATGATATATATTTGACGAACTATCATACTCGCCATGTATGCCCATTTAGTCCAATCGAAACAAAAAAAACCATGTTTTAATTTGTCACATACCTCCTTGATACCATATAAAAAGATAAAACATACTATTCGCACATAACTTTTTGACCTAGTATTAAAACTCATATATTATCTTACTTAAGTAAAGTTATATTACTTTACTAAATTTAACTTGAGTTAAATTTATATGCAATAGTTGTCACATACGTCCATATATAATCATCTCATAAACAAAGTTAACATCAATTATGATCATTCAAGATCCTCCATATGGGTTTCATTCCTTTGAGAATTCATCACAAGCATTAATGAGGGCATTGTCATAAATGTATTGTAGTTAGCTTTATCATGTAATATATTCATAGTCCTACTGTCATAGTTGAAAGTATTACCGGCATATATCTTATGAAATACGAATCATAGTGAACAAATACTTAAGATGACCTTTAGTGGATGCAATTCATGATGTGAAAGGCCTAGCATGAATAACCTGAATCACCTGCTATACTATGGGAATCTTAAAAACATAATTATTCATCATACCTAGTTGTCGCATGCATCATTATTCAACCATCCTCCTACACAAAGATCACACATGCAACTATACACATATGCTGAGAGAATTCGACAATATAGAAGGTAAGAAACAACATACAATACTTCCCATGCAATGGAATCTGATAAGAGAATTTGAGATAATGTCACTTGGAAAATCGAGCACCACCAGCCAACCTAGAACTGACTTCCTCCAGTTCACCCCCGAGCCGAAAGTTCTTTCCATGGATCAACTATGTCTTGTTGATCTCTTCAATAGGTATTTAATACACTCTTTCACGATATGGTTTCCATTAGTGACGTCCTGCTTTTATGGATCTTTTTTATCCATTTGCCTATGTTTTTCTTAGAAAAGCTCACCTTTCTCTCCCACGAGGCTTTTCCTCATAAAAGCTTTCCTTTCTTTCCCACAAGGCTTTTATGTTTTTCTTAACTTTGCATCCTTCTCTAGCTAAGTAACTTAATCAATATTTATCTCCAAATCCATTAATCTTATCTAGAATTAGATTTCGAAGTCTTATCATGAAAGAATTATCCATTCTCATTCACTAATGGAATTTTGTTTCACAAGAACCTGATCTCTGGGTGTCTTGTTTTCCAAGCGTTTTACATTATCTTTATTTATTTAACAATAAAGTATTTACTTTCATTGTTACACCTTGGACCTAACTTTTCTTAGCTTAGGTTAGCTGAGTGTTACATACAATGGAGGGGTATTACATACTCCCTCCTTAAATTTACACTATCCTCAGTGTATTACTACGTCTTACAATATTATTCCTCGTTCAGAGGTAGTTGTTTCTAAATTTAAAGGCTCCCATGGCCATGCCATCTAGATAAGATCTTCTTATATGTATCGGTTATAAAGGAGTTCTACTTGGAATTCTCCTTTCCTTGCTACATGTAACATTTATTTCAATCAATTTTGTGAGATATTTTCAGATGCATAAACTCAATTTTGTTTACCATAGTTAATGTAACAGTACTACCACGTGAGTAACTATGGGTTAATGTTGTTTGTCCTTTAATTATGATTCCTCATTTCCACTTTGTTTAAATAATAGGAAGAAATTCATGTTCTTCCCCTGCATTTCTGTTTTTGCCAAACACTTGCTTCCTGTAGTCTCCTTGTATTAGCCACAACAAGTAAAACTAGCACATTTGACCAATCAACATGTATAAAATATCATATCAGGTTAACTCAAACATAACCATCAAAATCATAAATCAGCATCAGATGTCATATGTATACTAAGGCTGAAACTAAATATGGATACTTATCCCTATTTTCCAATACCAATCCTTAGTTTCCACCTTGGTCTTGCCTCTATATACACTCTCTATTAGCTGCCACACCAGGCAATCAACTAGTGCCTTTTCCTCAACCATGTGCATCTACACATAGGGTGCATTACACACATACAACTATAGATGTCATATATCCTCATGCAATTCATGCATCCATACCAGTACCATATGAACCATTTGTACACAGTACCACCTGTACATGTGTACACAATACCAAATGTCCATAGAATCACCTGCATGACATATACTTCATCCACATGTTTTTAACCATGTTAGTATTATGCCCAAAATTCCTTTAATCTTTCATTCACACTACTTTTAGATAAGTCCAATCAGACCATGTTTGGTTTGTCTATTGGAAAATAAGGAATTCATGGACCTATTCAACTTCTGCAACCAGAGCATAACTGATAATTTTGATGTTAGAATATTCATGTGCTTTTATTTACTTAATCTTTTTCATGTATCTTGTGGTTGCAGGAAATTTTCGGCAAAATCATAATATAGATGCATAATACAAATTTACAAAACCAATAATTTTGAGTTTCAGCATTGAATCTGTGCCATAGACAAGGTTTTAATAACAACATAATATGACCTCCACCCCATCACAAAACAGACTTATTAACTATGATAGTTAGTCTAGTATGGTCTTCAATATTATACTTGAAGTTTAATAACAATGTTAACCTTGTCTTTAACCAAGAAAATAATCTTTTGGTGTTGAAAAGTACTCCACAGTTAAACTAATCATGTCATCTGATTTCTTGTTTTCTCTTTTATATCCACAACTAATCGAACAATTAGCATGCATGCATCCATATCTATGCATGGATCATAAGTGAAGGTTACAATGTTCTCCATTCCACAACCTCTAAGGTTTTAAGCATTATGTGTACCGGGGTGTGAACCTAGGTCATTTACCTGTTAACACCTCATTCTAGCATTAAATGAACCCTGGAAACCAAGAGAATATAATTCATTTATTAATGATCAAATTCATTAACATGAATTCACATTTTGTTTATGCAACAATTGTTATGTTGTCTTATTCATAACTAGATAATATACTATTAATGCAATATGACAAGAAGACTTCTTCAAGAGTGGTTGATAGGAATTAGTGGTACAAAATATGCATTTCATATTATATGGTTGTTCATTTATCTGAGTAGATTGCTAGATACCCACCAATCCTAATTACTAGTGCCACTTAGTCATCATATTCTTAATTTAGCAACAAGATGTTGCATGACTTGTTATCCTCTTTCTTCATCGTCTAGAATATTTTATACATTCCATTTTACTTGATGCATGCATTATTTTACTACTAGCCTAAGATCCTTTTATTATCATAATTTGTATTAATGTGAAACCTTTTGGTTTACTAAAGATTGGTTTATTAATTCGGACCAGTCATGTTCCAAATCTAGTGTGTAATTCCTATCAATCATTAAGCTGCTTTGAATTTATCTAATGCATCAAGCATCACCATATGTAATCTGCAAGTATAATTTATTCATATAAAGTACGAACACACTGATCATTTTTACCTTATCACTTTCCACAAGAAGTACATCTCTAAGATCTTCAATCATTCTACTAGAAGCTTCTTTTTGAAAGGTTCTTATTTGAGGATATTAACAACACACTCCCTATATATGGATGGATATATACATTAAGGTTGTGGAGTTTTGAGGTTGTACACTTTAAGTTGCAAGTTTTTAAGTGAGCCTTGGAGAATGTGCTCTTAATAGTGTCTTTCTACCACTAACCGAGAAGCACCAAGAGTGCTTTTACACTCCCATTATGTATGTACCTTATATGTGATTTTGGTGTCAGTCCCATTGACCTTCTTATTAGAGTCGTAATTTATTAATGTATGATGTCTCCTTCAACCTGCATATAGTGAGTTGTACAATATTTTTGCATTACGTTCACAACCCTTGACCCTAGTTCCATCTAGATTGGAATATAATTTATGCCTCTTATCCACTTTAGTTATAATTATTGAGATATTGCTTTACTCAAAGAAACCTGTAGTTCCAAACTATGCATGTCCAATTAATTATGCATATTGCCATTGAATATCTGAATAATAAACTCATAAGGTTTAGTTCCCTACAATAGTGTATATTTGGAGTATTTTCCTACTAAGGGTGAATTAAATGATTCATCTACTATATCAACATGAATTACATCATTAGTTGTAGATTAATTCAAAAGACAATAATAAAATTACATAGTCTCATTCTTTGTACAATGATCTTCATAATTGTTTTAGGATGGAACCCACTTAATTAACAATCAGTTTCTAAAGATTTATGTAGGTTTCCATTTATATATTTTCATTTTCAATCTTTCTTCAAGTTGACCATGATCTATGGAAATGGCACTTGCCATTTTTATCTTTTTTGTTTTCCATTTACCTCATAAGAGTTCAATATTTCTTCTTAAGATCTCTTATAAGTATCATCTTCATTAACTATGCCCTTACATAGCAATTGTGCAACTCATAATTTTAATTTTAATATGAGTAAAGTAAAATGGTGATGGTATGGCAAAAGAAACCTATTAGTACATAATTAAGCATAGAATTCAACTTTCTTTAATTCCCATTACTCTTTTCAACACTTGTATGTATATTTACAACCAATGATGACCACACCACTAGAATTTCTTATCCAATATTTTAATACTGTAATCATACCTATCAAGATCGAGTATGAAAATTTAAAACAAGGTCTATCATAAATATTTTAAACCACTTCTACATCATGGTATAGAGTCCCTGTGTCCTCCCAAGGGAATTCAACAATAAATTAAGTTTCAGGAAACATATAATGAAATAAAAATTTATCTTCCACATAATGCCCAACACTTAATAATTAAGTAAAATAAAACAATGACCAATTTGTCCATTTCCACTTATGGGAATTAATCAAGATGTTAATGGTTTTTATTTAGTTGTATTACTCTCCATTCCACCAGATCACTGCAAGGTTCTTTATCATATAACCACATTGCATAATTATTTATTTCCATAAGCCTTTCACGGTTTCTTTCCCCTAATGCTACTTATATTTGAGAATTTTAATATTGTATGTTTTAACCCCATACAAAAATTACCTGCATACGAATTCTAAAAACAAAAAATAAACAATGGCAAGAGCATAACACATAAAACAAATATACACAGAGATTTTCCCTTGGATCCCAAAATCAAGGCTACCAGACTGATTTTTCATTATGTTCATTTCATGTTACAATACATACATACATACATACATACATACATACATCTATATATACATACATTATATACATACATACATACATTATATATATATATATATATATATATATATATTATATTATATATATATATATATATATATAGATTATATATATACATGCCAAAGCATCCATAAACCATAATCCATTAGCCATGGATTAGAACATAACTATAGTTTCCTTGAATGAATCTACAAACTACCAAGGAACAAAAACCATCGCGACCAAAACCATGTGCGAAATCCATGCACAAAACCATAGGTAGGTTTGCCCACCTAATATAGGATCCAAAAAAACTTTCCCTGGGGCACTGCCCCAGACCTCGTAGAGGGGGGTTACTGTCCCCATCAAACCCCTTGACATGGGGGGCTGCCACCCCCTCACTACACCCAATGCAATGAAGGACAAACTATAACACAACCCAACATATATAATTGTGAGGATTAAATACCTTATAGTTTACCCATCAAACCCAACTATATCCATTGTAAGATATGTTAAATCTATTTTTAAATCATGGGAGATATTCATCCATGAAAGCACATAATATTTTCATGCATACATTTGCTACTTATAGTAAGCACATAATGAGCCTTACATACATGTATGCACATAATTGATTTTGAATCTTACTCTCATTCATCGAGAACATTCATCATATGCAAAATGAGGAAGATAACATAAAACATTCAAAGATTAATGTAAATCAAGCAACTCACGAGGTATTCATATTTTTATGGGAGAATATATTTGTACACATAAAAAAATAGCTCAAATAACCATACCCACAAGTCTAAGTAGTTTGTTTATACACATTTTGTCCCAATTCGCCAGATGTCTTGTAGGATTCAAATTTTTCGAAAATGCATCCCTCAAATATTTGGTGTTGACCATTTATAATAGAGATAACGACAACTATGCCAATTTCACTTTCCCTAAAATTGCACAAACCCTCCAAGAATTTGGCATTGATAGTTCATTGTCAAGATATCTCTCTTACTACTTCTTGGAAAAAGATATGAAGGCCAACCCAGCTATTGCATTGGCTGGATCATTATGCAATGGTTTTTTAAGGGCAAGGTGAATATCCATTTCGAGGGGAGAGAAGCGTGTGCGAGGAAGAGCAAAGTGCTCTCTACCTTCCTACAGTGATGCGGGGCTTTAAGCACCAGATAATATTAGGTTGAGGTTGACATTTTTGACATTGCATGACCCAACTAGAATTTGGTTCCTTAATATCTCGTACCTTTGGACTCTTTTGAAAGCAGTAGTCTATAACGCGACTTTTTGAAAGCCTTTCTGGCCGATTTTTCTGGTCAAAATCCGGCAGCAATTCATTGGAATCCCAAGTTTGATAGCTAGTTTCTGCACAATCAATGGCTCCCAGGGGTTTTCTAGGGCGCTGAATCCAAATATGCAGTTAAAAAACCATTTTAACTGCTAAAAATCAAGATTTAACCTCATTTCTTCCGCCGGATTCCGTCACCGGAATCTCCAAAAAGTCGCATTATAGACAACTCCCTTTTGAAATGATGACATTGTAAGATTATTGCCCAGCCTTGTGATCGTCTAATCTACATGTATTTGACATCTCTTGAATACCCATATCGTGATTCAAAGGAAAATGGTACAAAAGGTCTACACGTCATTTAAACTTCTCTTAATAATAATAATTATGCAAAATAATTTGATGATAATATCGTTGCAATCAAGGGAATTGCAAATACGTATTGCAGCAAACACAAAATACATGTCAACCAATTTCTACATGTTTTGATGTGTTTTCACACATTAATGGGTACATAAAAATATGAGTAGCATAATGCACATCAATACATATAATACCGAAAACTACCTTTGCCCTTTCTATGCATGCATGGTTATGGTGGACCGACCACAAGGGATGCTTAACATCATCCCTCCAAGCTTCATTATAGAGTTCCTCTATACTGGGAATGTTCAACTGTATTAATTGTACATAGATATGCAGATTAATGCTCGTCATTTTACAACATTTATATTTCGGTCAAAGCCCATCCTCCTTCCAAGAAATTAACCCTAATTCATGCATTCTATCCCTCTCTTTGTCCTCGTTGAAAGCAATCCCTGCTGCATAAGATTTAGACGGGTTGTTTAATCAGAACAGATATTCTACATAGTTTTCTTACCAAGAAGGTAAAACGTAATGTCGATAAACTCAGACCTCCTCATGTAATGGTTATCGTCGCTATTTAAAACTATCTTTCCACCCTCCAATATGCATTGCCTCCATCCCTAATGCAAATATGAGATAGAGTTATCAAAACAACTGGATAATCTTTATCCTATGGAAACATCTCCACTTAGTGGATAAGGCAGACTAAGTGATAATGAAGAAAAATATCAGTCTTGCCTATTCAATATTCAACATAAAGGGAAAATATAGGTATGAGCATTATCAAAGGGATAAACCTTATCCCTATGAATTATTTTTCGAGAGCGACTATGTGTAACGAAAGGGAAACATTTGTCGATATTACAGATTTGTCAATGGAAACAACGGTCCAATGCTTTTCCCGTTTAATTCCAGTGCGGGGATGCTTTCAATCTACTATTACACATCAATTTTTCGCCATGACACGATCATTTTATGGAAATTTGACCATATGTGAACATGTTGAAACCAACTCCCTTAGAAGTCAAACAACTCAAAAAATGTTAAAGTACATGAGAATTTTGGGTCAAATAGCCCTAACACCTTGTTAATCTCAACCTGCACAGGTTTCTCTAGAGTTTCCTACACATGCATTGAAATTGACTCTGAGAACAACACAGAGCTGCACTCTATTTGCAACTATAAACCCACACAGATGAATTCTAGAAAGTAAAAATGAAAATTACATTTTAGAAACATAGTTGGTCGAACATTTCCCAACTGAATGCTTTTAGGCGATGACTATTTGAACTATAACCCTCATAAGATACATCTCCATCTCTTTTCTCATGGTAACCTAATCCTTCATTAAAGGAGGTTCATCCTCTTCTTAGGGATCTGAAACTTCCCCCTCTTTGATCTATAAAAGGACTAGAGGGTTGAGGGATGAAGGAGGCCAGAATTCATAGAATACAAACTGATGATGTTGGTTTGAGATTGGAGAGCTTATCATCTAAGGAGGAGATTGAAGGCATTTGGGAGGGACCTCACGACATGAAGGAGAAGTTTGTAAGGCTCCTCTTATCCTCTAATTAATACAAATTAACACTTTCTCCCATTGATTTTGTCTTTTGTGAATGATGAATAGTTTACAATTGTTTATTATATTCATTAAGGAAAATTCAATCCCTAATTTCCTTGATCATTAGGCTAAGATTTTTGAATTATTATATCACATGTGCTTTTGATCCTTTTATGGTCTATGTTTGTAGGTCCTATCAAGCATTGAAGAGCTTCATCAAGTCACTGTAAGGGATATTCATCAGGCATTTCGTGAAACTGGTAAGTGGTCTTTCCATTAGATACGTTACTTATAATTCGAAAAAGTTCAACTTAGGGAAATATTTAGTTCATTTGTTATGATTGTTTTTAGTTTCCATTTAGGATCTAGGGAGATCGCTCTTGTCCGCAAAAGGGATTGTCCTCTGTAACAAATTGGCGATTCCACTGGGGAATGTCTCTATTCTCATCTTTTTCCTTAGCCTTGCTTTATAGCTTTTCTGATTTAACGAGACCTCAGTCTTCATAAATTAATGGCCTTTTAGATCTCATTGGTTGATTCTCGATTTTTTTTTCTTTACATTTTCCTCCCTACATTTTTTCTGTTTGTACATAGAGGGCATCTCTGTGCCCCCTTTTTCATAGCAACTGAGCACATGCGCTCTGTTTGCTACTAGAAATCCTCACAAGCCTTGATTTTTTTTGAAAATTTCATGCTAGCTTCAACTCAGACTTGAATTTGTCTTACTGAAAGTGTCATTCTATTTGTTTAGACTATGTGTTGTCTCTTATGAACTCAGTTGATTGCTTTGTTGATGATTTTTAAAGATTAGACCTTTTTGAAAGAATACCTTAGGGTTTTGTCTAGTTGATTTGTTGATTGATCAAAACATGTTTGAATGTCTTTCTGTAAGTGATATTCTTATTTTGTTCTATCAAATACACCGATTAAGCCTAGAATATTTCTTATTTGTGGTCAAAATCTTTTTGAATTGCAAATTAGGCTTTCTAAAGACCTTGTGCTTTTGTGAAAGAATTATAATTATTTTTGCTTGATAAAAGAAGTTGTTGCTTTCATCTTGGGAAAAGTTTTGCAATTGCACTGTTATTGTCTTTAAATCAAAGAATTCATAAGAGAATATGTCTTTTCTCCAACCTTTTTGATTGATTTCTGTGTACTTTAAATTTTTGAGTGATTAGAAGAAAATAGTGTTTTAGTTTATTTTGATAATGAGGTAAATATGGAAATTAGTTTGTTGACTACGTTTGTCATTACAAAATAGTGAAATTGGTAGCTTTGAGAAAACTAAAAAAGTTGTGAGTTGTTGCATTTTATTTCTCAAAAATCAAAGAAAACTCTTTCTTTTCTCCAATAGAATTTCATCGAATTTTAAAGATGATTTTTCATTTTAGAGTGCATTAAGATTTCAAGTCATGTCACGACATCATAAGTTTCACCTTCATCACCCATTCAGTAAAATAGTAGCTTAATAATACAATGTTAATTAAAATTCACCTAGAATTTTATATCTTTTACGTCTTTGTAATAGGGAACGAGGTAAATTTTCCAAAGCTACAAACAAACAATGCAATCTTGAGCTAGGGAGAGAAAATCCAATTATTTCTGTTTTTCCCTAGGAAGCTCTTCTTATACATGAGTTAAGCATGAGGTCATGTCGACTCTGGTGAAGTGATCCAACCCACTTCATTGAAATAGATAGAGTGATTTTCCCATATTACAGTGGTATATAAAGGTACTTGGGGTCACTTGAATGTAAACCTCCACTCGATCATGTGGAGGAGCCTTCAAGGGGATTGAGCTTGTTACTCTGCCCTTGCGTGTATGTCTGATCTACAACTGTCCCCTCATGTAAAATTGTTGTATTTGGTAAACTTAATGACTATAATCCTAGGGATCTACCTAAGGTGACGTTAGAGGGAAGGTCCTGCTTTACCTGAAACAAAGGTTGGCTAGACTCACTTGGACTCTCTAGAGGGTAACATTTGCTCGAGATGGTTTATAATGGAGTTACTTGCACCAGACCGTTTCATTAAGCAAGCTGTTAGGGTAACTCATTCCAAATGCTCATTTTCTATAAAAAAAAAATCCTTGATCTCTTCGATGTTGGATTTCATCACCAACTAGTAAATATTGATCTCTGTGAAGAGTAAGTTTTATGGTTTGAACTACTAGGTTTTTAGCGCCTGTTAATTTTTGTCTTGTTTTTTACTTTTTAAAGACTTTATGTGTAATTTAGATATTGTGCGATTAATAATTTGAAAATTTTTCATTGCGGCGGAAATAACAAGTCAATCACGTAGGATACCCAGGGACCCCCCTAAGTCTACACCAAGTCAGTTAGAAAATATTAAAGCAAAAAAGTCTAAATCATTTGAAACTGAAACTGCAACACAAACATAAACTTCTACTCTATAGATTCTAATGTAAGAGAAACTGAAATTAATCAACCTATAACATCTACTACTTTATGCCTTGAAGTAACCAAAATTGAATTTGATAGAAACTCATAATTTAACATCACACTTAGCATAAATTGATTTACAAATTACTAAACTCATTCAAACTGAATCAGATACTGTAGAATCTTCCGACATAAACCTTGTTTCTGAACCAGATATTAATGAACCCGAGTCTGATATTTCTGAGCCTGAAATTCATACAGCTGCTACATCACATATTTCAGATCCTCCACGTTCATCACGCGTGAAACTTATCATTACTGATAGTCTCCCTCCTAGTCTCACTACCATTAAAGAACTTGGTTCTGACGAAGAGGAGCAACCTATAGTTTCTACTAGTGAATCTGTAGATATCTCAAAACTTTTGTTTCGATCTCTTCACCTTGACCCTTGGTATTTTACACCCTTGAACTTTTTAGTGCAAGGGATTCCATGTTACACGACTCCTTATTCTACTGTACCCGGTTTTGACTGGTCCAAAATGATTCCTAGAAGTGTCGTGTCAGATACATCCATGTATTCCACTTCTCTGGAATCCACATTATATTTTCATTTTTTACCACCTGGATATCATTCTCTCATAGGAGCTTATTCAGGAGCTTCTTCCTCGAACTCATCTTCAAACATGTAAATTGGTGTAATTAACCCTACCCATGAAGGTTTAATATCTAAACAAGTAATTAATATGATTTCTAGTAATGTTTGCAATCCACAAGCTAACCCAACTGGTGGTTATTATTTGCCTGGGGGCAATCGTCATATCCTCTACCTGTAGGACAACATTTTAGTGGACCTTAACCTACATGTTGGCAGAAACCCACCACCATAAACTACTTTAATTATGTTCAAATGCCTCAAATTGGTTTTCGTCAGCCTATTATGCCTCCACCCACCGTTGGAATGCCATCCCTAGATTGAATACAATCTGGAACCATTCTCAACAGTCAATTTCTGTTGCTTCTCGGGTGCCTTTGTATCAACCTGGCCAACCTCTTCGATAACCTATTGTAGCGTAATATTTTCTTTCACAATTTTTTTCAAATATTCTTTTAAAACTTAGTTTTCTAAATATTTTTATTTTACTTTTTGATTTTAATTATTCTTTTATAAGTTATTTTTACCAATATATTATGTTTTTACTTTTGCTGCAAAGTTTTATTTTATTATTTGTTTTTAGTTTTTAAGGTTTACTTTTTATTAATTCTCTTTTTTTTTTTTTTTTTTTTAATTTGTGATTCATTTTTTTTTCCATGCAAAATTTTGCTTACCAAGTCCGTTTTCCTAAATAATTAATTATTTTAAAAATTAAGTAATAAATAATTTTCCAAGTCACTCAGATTGAGTAAGGTCGAAGGCTATCCCTACATAATAAATGTGGGTGACATTTTCATTTCCTTTCCATAATCTAACAACTTGGGAGCATACAAGGTTTCAATGTGAAAGGTCATAAGTATAGGAAATGAAACCAAACTTTAAGGAAATGATGTAGCTCACACAATGGAAAATAATGGATTCAATGAATTTTCCATCATTTTCATTGTTGGTTCAACTTGGGTTATTGATTGTGTTCAAGCCCATTTAGAATTTGCAAACTTTAAGGTCCTATGGGATGTGGCTTCGATGGTTTCCCTCGTCATTGTTTGTTTCTCTGGTTGTATCCTTTATATTCATTATTTATGAGTGAATTTTCTCTAACTTTCTATCTCAAATACATGTGTTTGTATGTTTTATGGGATTTGATTCTAGTACTATTTTTAGGATTCTGGCACATAGAAAATTTTGGTTCATTGGCTTGTTCATCCGAGGCTAGAATGATGGTTAGGAAGCACATGCGATGTCATCATGGAAGTGATAGTTTAGGTCGGATGTGAGGTGATAATGTTCATGCGAGGGCCAACACATTATTTCATTTATTCGAATAACAAGTCCTTACAATGTTTCAAAAAGAAATCTAGGTTGTAGCTACGAAAAAAGGTTATCTTTCAGACTTAGAGGTTTTAATGGATATTGCAATGTGGGTACCTGTTCCTGGGCACAAAAGAAGCAGGTAAAATTAGTACCTACTCACTAGTGATCTGTATTGGAGGATGATTTTTTTTTCTTGGAAGAATTATTATGGAGAGAAATGAGGATAGAGAGGAGATCTTGTCAATGCTAGATAAGGTGGTGCTCCACCACCTATACATGGGTCTTATCTCAAGCACATTGAAGGTCAACTCACTCCTACTCTAGAACAATGTGGTTGTATTAAGAGAGAAACCAACCCCATTAAGGTGAATGTCTCCACATCACCTTAGTTTCATTTTATATATATTTATGTCATTTTTCTAGTTGGCTGGTCTAGCTAGGTTATGGTTGATTGGTCATTTTAGTTTTATTTTCATGCACTGTGTTGCTCCATGTATGAACCTTTCATGGTGCTTATTTAAACACTTTGAACTCTTTTAGGTTTTGGTATGTCAGTTACATCTTAGAGTATATTTTTGGTCTGACCTATTATTATCCAATGGTTTGGTTTCTCAGGTGGCAGGGTACTAGTAGGAAAGAAAACATGAAACTATTATAGCTATTATATCATTCCGAATTAATGAAATTTTATCTTCCAAAAGAAAATCCAAGTGAGAAAAAATTCAATAGAAGAACATTTTAATATGTTTGTTTATCATGGCAAAAGTGTTCAAGGTCAAAATTTCACCTAAATTATAATATAACTCAAAATAAGTGGTTCTACTAGAAGCACCACTTCACGATTGAGGGACAACTTTCCATAATGGTATTGGTCATCGAGGTTGCAAGCTGAAACAAGTCACAATTTTAACCCCCCTTAAAAATCAAGGATGCTACTGATAGCAACACATTTTGATTCAGGGGTTGACTTTGGTGTATTTGACCCCAACGATATGATTTTTTAAGGCTAAATTTCTTGATTTTAGGTTCCATCTCTCATTAAATTGCTAACCATGCTATGTTAATATTTTCCTACAAAAACCAGGGTAGGTTTAAATATATATCTATATCTTACAATTGTGATCTGCAATATTTGAATTACATTATATGAAAACTAGATTCACGAAGTGGAGATATATGCCGTGCCATTTAATGTATCTAGTGTAATTTTTGGAAGACACTAACATTAGAAATTAAAGCTCATAAAGGTAACTACAATATATCTTTGGTTAGTTCCACCTAAGCTAAGAATTTGAATGGCTCAACTAATAGGTATGATCTCTTCTTGAGATAAAATCAATAATGAAATGAATGAGTTGGAGGAAAGACATATTTAGATTATGCAATAAAGATGAAAAAATATTTTGTAGGCACACAAAGAAGTGTTTTAAGCACCTAAAGGTTACTACATAGGAGGGTCATGGAGAATGAGATATAATTCCTTCATAACTCTCCATTCCAAAAAATAATATTCTACAAACAATAAATATTGGAAGGGTCATGGAGAATGAGATATAATTCCTTCATAACTCTCCATTCCAAAAAATAATATTCTACAAACAATAAATATTGGAAGAAGTTGAAGTGAAAAAATACTTGGGTAGGGAGTAATTTGACTAAAAATCTCACCTTGTTACTCATGTATTGTCGTTATGACACACATTATGGGATATGGAGAATGTGCATTAAGCACAAGCTATCATGAAGATAACCCTCAAGAATAATTTCCCTTGTCTTTAGTTTCCCTCTATTAGCAAAGGGCCTTAACACATGTATGGCAAGCCAGATTGGTTCCAATGATTGTTACTAGCTTATTGTTGATGTCTTATCAAATTATTTATAGTATGTCAAATACTTCATCAAACTATATTTGAAACAAGGATACCAAAAAGTGAAAGTCAAAACATAAGACACTTGGAAAATTGCCTTTTAATATGAGGCATAGGCTATATGAGTGGTTGAAAATGCCTTGGTTTATGTAGTGCATCAACTAGATTTATGTGTCTACTGAGTGATTTAAATGTTCATTTATAGATTAATTTGCCATATTTTAGTTGGATTTTATATTAATCTTTGATAAAAGTGCTAGAGACTCTGAAAATGCAGTTCTTTTAAAAAACAAAATTAAGATGCATGAACTTTGTTGACAATTCCTAGTATTTCTAATTAATGAAATAAAACTTACTATAAACTATAAAA
>APFE030099779.1:0-20894 GCA_000404065.3 Pinus taeda
GGGTTTCCTAACCTTCTAGGGTTTCATGAATAATTAGGGTTTGAGGCTAGTCTTAGGGTATTATTAGGGTTTAGACATAATACAATATTGATATCAATGACAACTTTGACCAGCAATCTCCCCCTTTGTCATTGATGGCAATATTCTCACCCTTTCAACATTCTCTCCCCCTTTGACATCAATGGAAAATGGGGTGTCCTAACAACACCTTTTTCAATCAAGTGCTCCCCCTATCATTTTGCTTCTTGTCATGTTGCTCCCCCTATCATTTTGCTTCTTGTCATGTTGCTCCCACTATCATTTTGCTTCTTGTCATGCTGCTCCCCCGTCATAGTGCTCCTTCTTGTTATGTTACTCTTTGCAACTCCCTATATCATTATGCTTTTCTTTAATGGATTTCTCCCCCTAATCCTTTACATGCTTTCATGGAAATGGATGAGGTAGATGATCAACCAACTCCTCCTGCCTGTATAAACTCCTCTAGCTCTTCTTTTTGCTCAAGACAAGAAAGATTGTTGCCTTGTGATCAAGTGAGAGACATATTCAACAATGGATGTGTAGTGAAGACACAATATCATGATTTTCTTCAATGGAATTACTCCCGAGAGATGATCTATCAAGAGATTATTGTCCATGTGTGACTCATCAAGAGTTTCATAGCGCCCTTTCACAAGTAGCTTCTGCAAGAATGATCACAAGCTCCCCCTAAAAATATGTATGGTCTCCTTTTTGGCAGAATTTCATCATCAAAACTTGGAATATCATATCCGCCAAAGATTTACTCATCAAATCAAGAACATGAGTTGATGTCTTGACTGTTCAAGAGGCCTTTTGACCCAATTTGCTTCCTTCTCCATACTATGTAACTGTCCTTTCATGCTTGGTAGTCATGGTTTTATCTTGTTTAGGAACCCAAGTCAAGTTACAATCACGAGCCATATGTCCAATGTTATGACATTTGAAGCACTCCATTTTGTTCATCAATGACGGATCATCAATTCTTCTTGAAAAGTTGCTTCTAGGAGTCTGAAGGGGACCATTATATTTGTCCTTATGGTATGCCCTACAATCTTTTGCCATGTGCCCAAAATTTGTACAAGAATAGCAATAACCAAGAAATATACTTTGGTACCTAGGAGATGAAGATTTCCTTTATGTACTTCTGAAGTCTTTTTGCCTTGGGATTCTTTGATGATATTCATTGCCTTTTGTATTCTTGACACCATCTGCAAGTCTCCTTGGAGTGGGATTTCTTCCATAATTGTATTGACTCTTCTCCATGCCTTTGTTGGAACTGGGAGCATCAACATTTCTTTTTGGCTTCCTCACATCCTTGTTGTTTGAAGCATTATCATTCTTGCTTGAGGATTCACTTGCATAACCAAGACTTGATTTATCAAGGGGAGACCTTTGATGACTTAGGATGTCATCTAGGGTTTGAGAACTTTTCAAGTTCTTATTCAGCAAGTCAACTTCCTTTTTAAGAAAGACAATTTCTTCCTTCATTTTCTTGCATTATTCATCCTTCTTTGATAAACTGATCTCCATTTCTTCCTTCATCTTGGTTGCTTCATATGATTGTGGTAAGTCCTTCCACTTGATTAGGTATTCTTTGATTACTCGAGATCACAATTGCTTTTCCCTGATGCAGATGATGCCTTCTCGTTCGAGAATGACCCTTCCTTCATCATCTAACAATGGAAGTGTTGTGTGTGCTGATTGATGTTCGCCAAGTGCTTTTTTAAGGCAAGATACATGGAAAACATTGTGAACACAACTTTTATCAAGAAGGTTTAAACGGTAAGCTATTTGATTGATCTTTTTGTTGATTTAGTATGGCCCATAAAACTTTGGTGCTAATTTATTTTTTCTTTCTGTTTTAAGGATAACTGTTTGTATGGTTGGAGTTTAACAAATAACTAATCTCCAACTTCAAATTCTCTCTCAGTTCTATTTCGGCCAGCTTGTTGCTTCATACGGTTTCTTGCATTATTTAAATTTTCTTTTAGAGTTTGGACGACCTTTTGGGTTTCTTCTAGTTGGTTTTTAACAGCTGGTAGTTTTGTCTAGATGATAGCCAGGTCCTTCCATTTTGGAGGTTCGTATCCATACGTGTGGCAAATAGAATTGTACCACCATTCAGTGGGATGTAACCACCGAACCCATGTATTTTGCTTATTTGTGGCATAACAACGTAGGTAAGCTTCCAAACATTCCAAACATTTATTGACAACCTCTGTTTGGCCATTTGTTTGAGGATGGTAAGCAAAACTCATGTTGAGGGAGGTTCCTATATGATTGAATAATTCCTTCCAAAAATTACCCTTAAATTTGGCATCTCTATCGCTCACAATGACCTTTGGAAATCCATGTAATTTGTAAATATTTTTGCAAAATATCTCTGCGATTTGTTTTGCTAAATATGATTTCTTCATTGCAATAAAATGAGCATACTTGGTGAGTTTGTTGACTACTACAAGAATCTTATCCTTACCATCAAATACAGGTAAGACTTCAATAAAGTCCATTGATATTTCTTCCCATTTCTGATTTGGAATGTTTAAGGGATGAAGTAGTCTAAGTGTCATAATATTTTGACTTTTATTCCTTCGACATTTATCGCATTCTGCTACAAATTTCTAAATATCGTGACTCATTCCCTTCCAAAAGAATGATTGGCGTGCATTATAGTAAGTTTTAAAGAGTCCAACATGTCCGGCTAACAGTGAATCATGTGACTCCTTGAGGATCTTGGTTTTAAACTTGGAGTTTGAGTTAAGATAGATTCTTCCCTTGTACCATAGAATGTCGTTCTTCCATTCCCATTTTGAGTTGTGCTGAAGGTTATTGATTATAGCACTTGTTTTTGGATCTTTTGCGTATTCACTTCGAATCTCATTAAGCCATTTGGGAACAATAACTGAAACTGCAAGTAGTGTCGGTTCTTCATCTTTCCTAGATAGGGCATCTGCCACTATATTGTCCTTTCCTCTTTTGTGTAATATTTCCATGTCAAAGGTAGCAATTTTTTCAATCCACTTTTGTTGTTCTTCGGAAAGTGTTTTTTGTTGGAGGAGGTACTGGAGACTGTTATGGTCTGTTCATATGGAAAACTTACTTCCCAAAAGATATTGCCTCCACTTGGCTAGTGCGTGCATAATAGCAATCATTTCTTTGTTGTATGTGGATTTAAGACATTCTCGTTTATTGAGTTTCTTGCTCACAAAAGCTATTAGATGCTCATCTTGTATTAACACTGGTCCTATACCGAAACCTGAAGCATCACACTCAATGAAAAATGGTTTAGAGAAATATGGAGTAGCCAATATCAGGGCATTAGACATAACTTCCTTCAATTCTTCAAAACACCTTCCTACTTCTTCATTCCATTGAAATGAGTTCTTTAAAAAGTTTGTTAGGGGTTCGGTTATATGTGCATAGTTTTTAATAAATCTTCGATAATAGCCAGTAAATCCTAAGAACCCTCTTAGCTTGGATATATTAACTAGTTTGTTCTATTCCCTTAGAGCTTTGATTTTATTAGGATCCACTTTTATTCCTTCATGGGATATTATGTGTTTGAGATATTCTACTTCTTCCTTCCTAGAGGTGCATTTGGACTTCTTGGCATAGAACTGGTGCTCTTCCAATAGTGTAAGAACTTTCTGCAAATGTTGTAGGTGCTCCTTCCAATTTTTGTTGTAATTTAAAATGTCATCAAAGAACACTAACACGAACTTCCTTAGATATGGACAGAACAACTTGTTCATAGTAGCTTAGAATGTTGATGGTGCATTGGTTAACTCAAAAGGCATTACTTTAAATTTGTAGTGACCTTCATGTGTTCGGAACACAGTTTTTGGTATGTCTTCCAACCTTATTCTGATTTGATAATATCTTGACCTTAAGTCCAATTTTGAGAAATATTTAGTTCCATGTAGTTCATCCAGCATTTCATCGATGAAGGGAATTGGGAACTTGTTTTTAATTGTTATTTTTGTTTAATCCTCGATAATCGATGCATACGTAGAGCGATCCATCTTTTTTCTGCAACAATACAACTGGAGCAGTATATTGGCTTTTACTTTTTGAGATGATGCCACAGTTTAAAAGATCTTTGATTAATCTCTCAATTTTTGTGTTTTGATGATGGGGAAATCAATACAGTTTGATGTTGACAGGGGTTTGATCGTGCTTTGACTTCTATTGTATGCTTGATTTTGTTGATTTGTGGTAGCATCAGATGTGCTCTAACCATGAAAATTGGTGGAGAGGCTAAAGCACATGAGATCTCCAAGACCCAGAAATGGTTTGGGGAAATTCCACCCGATTAGAAAGATATTAAAATAATTAATATTTTTAATGGAGTTTTTAAGTCTAAAATTAGGAAAATTAAAATATTAATGGGTATTAATATAAAACTGGGTGAGAAGGTTCTAAATGACATGGATCAAGCCAAATCTAATCTTAACTATTGATTAGGGACTTAATCTCGACCATTAAAGACTCAACAGGAAAAGTATAAGAGGAGGCTTGAGGGTCAGTTAGAGAGACACTAAGATTGATCAGTTAGTTTGATTTTCTGGAGCGGGGTTTGTTGAGAAAATTCGAACAAGTGATCTGAGTTGCAGTGAGGGGCAATGAGTACATAGCAGAGAGACAAAGATATTTCCAGAGGGCCAACGCAGTAATAGAGGAGGCCATGCAAACGCAATAGGAGCCACACAAAGGTAGCTAGAGACTACGTAGAGGCTGAGGGGCCTGCGTGGGTGATGCAGAAGGCCAGAAAGATGACGTAGAGAGGCAGAGGGTTGACGCAGGGGGTTCCAGAACTACGTAGAGGCTAGCAGGGCTAACGCAGAGCCTTGGGGAAGTGTTGGAAGGATTTTCGTGGGGCAAACTCGCTGAATATCTTCTTTCGAGGAGAGATATTACTGCCAGATAGAAATCTTTGTTGGGTGAGCTAGTTTAGCACCCTAGCTGTACTCAAGAAAGCTAATTAATAATAAAACCCTTAGAACTGCCACACCGATTTTCCCAAGTTGGGTTTTTCCGAGGATGATTGTCCAAAAATAACGGTCTGCTTTGTGTGTTTGTCTATTATTTCAGTTGATGATCTGTATATGAGTTGAGACTGCATTTGTGTTTATTTTCAATATTTATATGGTTAAATAACTTTTTAAGGAATAAACAAGTAGGGGAAATAAACCAGATAATGCAGTAGAAATTTCTTACGTGTCAGACTTACAAATTTCAACATGGTATCAGAGCATTGCAAATCACAAGAGAACTGAAGGCACCAACTAAAATCAGAAAATTTGCAACAGAAATAGTTGTCCCGAGAGACAAAGTTGTTCCTAGGCAAAAGGTAGCAAAGGAGTGACGCAGAGGGCCTGCGTCATCATTTCGAGCCAAAGAGAGGGCCATCGCAGAGGCAGAGAGAGGCAGAAGAGGCTCACGAAGAGCCATGTCATCCTACTCAGCTAGGTAGGCTTGACGCAGTTGGCCAGAGGAGCGATTCAGCCTTTCCAGGATTGCGCAGAGCTAAGAGGCTCAGTTTCTTCAACTGCTAGGGCCTAGGGAGTTGTGGGAAGATTGTGGATTGGGAAGCTGGTGGGGTGTTGTTGCTATCGAAACAGAACAGTACCTAATGGGACAAAACCAAGGTAGAGGGAGCCGTTGCCTTGAGGGATTTCTAGCCAAGAAATCCAAATCCGAATTTCAATTGCAAAGAGGATCAGAGAGGAGCAGATCGACAGTTGGTGGGAAGATTTCCAGCGAGGAAATCGAGATTCAGAGGGAGTCTAGGAGAGAACTTCCAGGAGGGAAGTCGAGACTTAGAGGGAGTCCAGAAGAAGAGCGTAGATGGCAATGAACGGACTGAGGGATCAGGACAGGTTGGACAGGGCCTCCAACTTTTTCATTTGGAAGGCCATGATCTTATCTGTTCTGGATAGACATTGCATCAAGGGCTTCGCCTTGAGAACCGTGGCTATCCCAGTCGACCCAACTAAAAATGAAAGATATGAGGATGCAATGGCGAAGGCATAATGCATAATCCTTGATGGGGTCAAGGATCATGTAGTACAGCATATTGCCGAGAAGAACACGACAAAGGAGATGTGGGATACCTTCACGACATTGTATCAGGGCACTTCCGTGCAAAGGAAGACGTTGTTGGAGAATCCGTTGCAGTCGTATCAGATGTAGAAGGGGGAGCAGATATATCTGTACCTCAGCAAGTTGTAAGAGATTCGAGACCAACTTACTTCCATAGGGGCCACGCCGGATCAGGAGTTCATGGTGAGGACCACCCTGAATGCAGTCTCCAAGGATTGGGAGACATTTGTCCAAAGCATTTTGGGCAAAGCTACTCTTCCAGGATGGGAAGAAATGTGGGCAGCTCTTCGCCAAGAAGAGATCAGATGGTTGACCAAGGCGGGGAGTAGCAGCAAAGGAGGTTGAATCAAGAAAGAGCAAGAAGATGTGGCTCTGGCATCTGCGGGACAACATGGGAAGAGGAAGAAGTAGGACATCTCTAAGGTAAAGTGCTTCCATTGTGGGGAGCTGGGTCATTATGCAACCAAGTGTCCCAGGAAGAAGAATAAGGGAGAGGCTTCTGACTCCAAGGCAACTCCGTCTAAGGTGGAGAAAGAAGTCGAGACGGATGACGACTGTGCCATGAGTGCTCATGCACCTCTAGAGAAGAGGTGGGGAGACGTCAAGTTGTAGTCAAGAGGACTACAGAAGATGAGGAGCAAGATCCTTGAGGTGCCCAAACTCTTGGATCATATCTGGCTACGGGAGACCTGAATGACAGTAGCAGGATGACGGCTGTTGGTAGAAGCAAGATGCAATGGAACGACAAGGCAATGCTAGAGTGTAGAGGTCTGTAGCAGCGCAATTGCAGTTGGAGTAGTGCGAGAAGCACAAAGGAGGTTGCAGCAATGTGAGAGGCACAAAGGTGTTTGCAACAGCGCAGAGGGAGCACAGGATAGCAGCAGAGGTAGCTTCAACATCACGGGGATTCCAGACTGACAAGGATGTCAGTAGTTGGGTAGATCAGTTACTTACTTCTCGGTAACTGAGTTGCAATGCAGCAATTAGAAGTGGTAGTGCTATGGGCAGCATGATGCAGCATGTTGAGAGGGAGCTACAGTACAGATGTAGCAATGGCAGTGGCAGAGCCATGGGCAGCAGTACAGGAAGCAGCAGTGAAGTGGATGTTGGGCAACAGGCCAAGCATCAACACAGGTACCAGTGTGATCCTTAGTGGTGGAGCATTACTAGAGCAGATTCCTCGCTAAGAGGGAGTGTTGATTTGTGGTATCATCAGATGTGCTCTAGCCATGAAAATTGGTGGAGAGGCTAAAGCACATGAGATCTCCAAGACCCGGAAATGGTTTGGGGAAATTCCACCAAGTTAGAGAAATATTAAAATAATTAATATTTTTAATGAAGTTCCTAAGTCTAAACATAGGAAAATTAAAATATTAATGGATATTAATATAAAACTGTGTGATAAGGTTCTAAATGACATGGATCAAGCCAAATCTAATCTTAGCTGTTGATTAGGGACTTAATCTCAGTTGTTAAAGACTCAACATGAAAAGTATAAGAGGAGGCTTGAGGGTCAGTTGGAGAGATACCAAGATTGATCAGTGAATTCGATTTTATGGAGCAGGGTTTGTTGAGAAAATTCGAACAAGTGATCTGAGTTGCAGTAAGGGGCAGTGAGTACATAGCAGAGGGGCAGAGATAGTGCTAGAGGGCCAGCGCAATGATTGAGGGGGCTACGTAGAGGAAACTAGAGACTGCGCAAAGGCTGAGGGGCCTACGTGGGTGACGCAGAAGGCCAGAAAGCTAACACAGAGAAGCAGAAGGCTGACGCAAGGGGTTCTAGAGCTACGCAAAGGCTAGTAGGGCTGACGCAGAGCCTTGGAGAAGCAGTGGAAGGATTTTCGTGGGGTAGACTTACTGAATATTTGATTCCGAGGAGAGGTATTACTGCCAAATAGAAATCTCTATTGGGTGAGCCAGTTTGGCACCCTAGTTGTACTCAAGAAAGCTGCTTAATAATAAAACCCTCAAAACTACTGCATTGGTTTTCCCAAGTTGGGTTTTTCCGGGGACAACTGTTGAAAAATAATAGCGTCCCTTATGTGTTTTTCTATTATTTCAATTGATGATCTGTGTATGTGTTGAGACTACATTTGTGTTTATTTTCAGTATTTATATGGTTAAATAACTTGTTAAGGATTAAACAAGTAGGCGAAACAAACCAGATAATGCAGTAGGAATTTCTAATGTGTCAGACTTAGAAATTTCAACGAATTTCTCTATTAGGAGGCATTTTCATGGGTAGGTCTAAGAATACTTTTTCGTGCTTCTAAATTAGTTCTTGTACTTTTGGTGCTTCTTCGTTGATCAACTTTGAAGTTAACATTTCTAATTGGTGACATTGTACTACATAGGCTGGTGCTCCTCTCTGAATCATTTTCATCATTTGGGATGATGATATGAGTTGATTCTCAAGTGCTTGGAACCCATATTATTTGTACTTCTGCCCTTCCCATTTAAATTTTATAAACTGCTTTTGATGGTTGGCAGAGTAAGTACCGAGGGTTTGTAACCATTGGATACCTAAGTGTCAAGACCACATCCACTCCTCCTAATGGTACCGTGTAGAACGAAGATTCTAAATTAAAGTCTTGAATCTGCAATTTGACTTTATGGCATTCCCCTACTTTTTCAATTTTCTTACCGTCGGCTACCGTAACCTTCATGTTGGGCATGGGAAATGTGAAAATGTTGAGTCTCTTCACCATGGTTGAATCCAAAAAATTATGGGTGCTACCGGTATCGATGGGAACCATTACATTGTTCTTCTTGATATGTCCTTTTAATTTTAATGTCTGGGGTTGTGACTACCTGTCATGGCCAATAATGATACTTGTGGGATGCTCTCGTCATCTAGTTCTGGAGAGAATTCCGGGGCTTTTCGATTTCTTCTACGTCTGATTCATCACTGTCTGAATCATTAGTTGCTTCGCATTTATACAGGTTTTTGGTCTCTTTTCCTTTAGCACACCTATGTTTAGGGTCCCATTTTTCGCTACAGCATTTACATTTGCCCTCTTTCATCCTTTGCATTTCCACGTTAGTTTTTTCTGCTTCACAAAGATGAGGTGGAACATATTTTGTGTTATCCGTATTTGCAAACTGGGGAAATCTTCGTCTCGAATATACTCTTTCAGCCTTTGACCGCAGTATCTTGTCAAATTTCTTTTCGGTAGCTTTTGCTTTTTGTCTTGCTACTTCTATCGACATAATGTCATGAAGCTCAAGCTCTGATACCACATGAAGCACCAAAACTCAGCAATTAACAGCAATGATATATATATTATTAATAATTGAATTACAATTTGTGGGAGGCCTCTGGCTTTATACTACCTTTGGTGCCCTTGGTGAATGGCATGATTTGTGATCATGCCCTTTTGCTTATTTTAACTAATTATTACATATATTAATTAATTTACATAACATCAGCAATGACTTCATCATTCATGTAATAACTATAAATGTAATAATGAGGGTCATTATCTAATAGATTTATAGCTTATAAAAGCATTAATTGTTGACCATGAGGGTAGTAACGTTATAAGGAAGACTTTGGTATAGGAATCTCTGTTAATAATCATTTTATTTATGTGTGCAGTCTTCTCTGTTTCTACATCAATAATTATCCACTTATCTGTTTCTTATTTAAGGAAACACTATCTTCATCTTTGAGATGAACATCAATGATTCAATCATGTAATAGTACAGGAGGTTGAATGTTTCTTGCACCAGTAGTTACATTTGGTTCAATAAGTGTCATCTTTTTGTTGTAAGCTGTTTTCCTAATTCTTGAAAATATTTTATGGCTGTAACATTGTTGATGAAGGTTCTATTTATGTGGTACAGATTCCTCTCCAATTAGCGTCACCATTAGATGCTACTACACTGGGTGGTTTGAAGCTAAGCTTGGCTGGTGATCATCAGTATATAAATGCAGGCCTAGCTGTTGCCCTCTGTCGTACTTGGCTTAGCAGAACTGGACATTCTGATCTGTTGGAGAGTGTTCGTTGATGTGGCTTTTGTACAAATTTTGGTTTTTATTTGTGTGGATGTGTCATTGTTAAGGTTGTAAACAAATGGTCCTTCCCTAACATGAGGCATGTTTTTCACGGTCCAGGTAGATGATGACAGATACTTGCCAAAGCCCTTCATTAAAGGGCTTGTCACAACCAATTTTCCAGGTCGTTCACAGGTTATTCCTGATCCGTATACAAGATCTTGTCAACAGCGTAGTGAGGGAGAAGCTGGAATTGCTGATGCTGGTGAGCTGTGTTTCTATTTGGATGGTGCACACAGTCCAGAAAGCATGGAAGAATGTGCAAAGTGGTTTTCACAAGCTATAAAAAAGGAAAAACAGTCAATTGGTGAGGCCGGGGAAGTGTTCAATGAAACTGAAAATGGCTACAGTAGTCTATTGCCAGATTTAGAGCAGCAGTTCCACAGTAAAGAAAATTTCAGCAATAATTCAAAACAGGTCAGTTTCTGACCTACCTGGTTGCTCAATATTCCACTTTCTTTGTATATTCATGTAAGAACTATTTGGCTTCACTATCATAATGCCAGTTCCAGAAGTGACAATCTTGCATGTCTTAGTGATATGAAAATCACACCGTAAGTTGAGTTTGATGGTCCATTTTTTCTGTTGTTTGTCTCCAGATTCTCATATTTAACTGCCTGGCTGAGAGGGACCCACAGTTACTTCTTCCTCGCCTTTTCCATACGTGTGCTTTACATGGTATTGTAATTGAATTTGTAATCCTTTTTTTGAACCCAATTGAAATAGGTCTCTTTCCCATCAATAGCACATCCTTTCTTATTATCTTGAAAACTGGATAATACTTCAATTCTCTGTATATAAATCACCTTCGATATGATAAGAACAGGTATAGCCTGCAAGAGCAACACGATACATCTAGAGTCATCTCATTAAAAAATGGATAATACTTCAATACTCTGCATATGTGTCACCTTCATCATGGTGAAAATAAGTATAGCTTGTAAGAGGAACACGATATTGAAAATTGGCAGCTACGGTCCGAATTTCACCTTTAAAAGCAATGGAGAAAACTTAATTTTTGATCCTTGACCAAGTAAACCTCAAAAAGTCAAGTCGACCTCAATTGAAAAATTGACCCTCCAAAGTCACATAAAATGACTTCTTTGACCTCTCATTTGAATTTTGGACATCACATCAGGCATCAAATCATCTCTGAAATTGCAGGCTGAGTTCACACATGCGAAGAGAAGATAGAAAGTTATGTTTTGACTTGCGTTGACTTTCTGTTTTGCACTATTCTGACCTACATTGACGTCTGTTGACTGAGTTCTTCTTCTGCTGCTTTGACCGAGTTCTTGGAGGGAGACTTTGACCAAATTTATTTCTGGGTTGACCAAACTGTTTTGGCCACTTTGACTGGTTTTGATCGCAGGTTGACTGTGGAAGTTTGACCGAATTGCAGAAGGATATTTTGAATCTGTTTTGACTGAGTTTGACTGAGGAAGGTAGGCCAAATTTAGGGCTGACCAAACTTTTCTGAGCAGCTGGACCATTGACTTTGACTGGTTAGGGCAGACCGTTGACTGTTCCTCCACATGCCGAAAATTTTGCAGACTGATATTTTGACCAGATTTGACTTTATCTCTCATTATTGGATTGTTTTTGGATTGGTTGAATTGGGAAGTCAAGGCTTGACTTTGACTGGTTCTTGTATGTACTATTGAACTGATTTATACAATGCTAAACATTGATTGACTAATAGAAGAAGAATTGATCAAAAGTTTTCCCCATTGTGAGGTTTTTCCCTGGTTTTTGACCAAGTCTTTGTGTCTCATTGTGCTTGGCTATCTTCTATTGTGCATTTATTGTTTATTGTTCTATCTATAATTGGTTATCTGTTATTGGGGTGATTGAAATTGGAAGAAATTGTTTAAAGTGATTATAACAGCATAGAACACTGTGGAAAATTAATATGGTATCGGAGCTGAGGTGAAGGTTAGCCTGAGGAGACCACAGAGCACCCCTTGGAGACACTCTTTTTGCTGATTGGAGATCATTTTATTGGGCAAGATGACTTCCTCCTACTTCAAGACCGAAGAAAAGTTCAATAATGCCTCCAACTTTGCAGCATGGAGGGCTAGATTAGATTTGACCTTTGAAGAAAATGTTGATTTTTGAGTAGCTTGGGAGGTACTTCAAGCCCTAGGGTTCGGGGTTTGGAGGGAAAAGCACCACAAGAGTCACTTCTGGGCTTGGAACCCAAGGTATGGGCTTTGGACCCATCAGGATTTGGGTCAAAACCATGAGCACATTGACATGTGATTGATGGGGATGATAGCTCTCGACAAGATGAATCTAACACAACGAGAATCATCCAATTCCGAGTTGTAGAAATGGAGATATGCATTTTTTAAGTTTATAATTGGTTTTTGCACATTTATGTCTAGGTCAGCTTGGAGTTAAGAAAACATGTGACAGTTGTTCAAGCCCTATTAGGACATTGGAGGAGCCCTTCTATTGGTGTATAAGTAGAAGGTGATGGACTCTAATCCTCATCTATTTGTGCAACAAAACACAATAGAACAGTTCATTGGAGAGGAGACATTCTTTGTTTTGGGCCGCAGCTAGGAGGCAAGACCAGCAAATAGTTTGGAGGATTGTTTGAAGGGTATATCAGGCATCCAAGGAGCTAGAGGGAAGACCTAGGTAAAGGAGCTGGGTTGCAGGTCTATTATCAACTCTATATATTGGTGAATTATTGTTAAGAGCATCTTTCTTATACTTGAGCAATCGTATCATGGGCATTTGTTATATCTTGTTGGCATTGTTGAACTTAACACTTGTCTTGTGGTTGAGATTACCCTTTTCTAGGCATTGTTAAGTACTTGATATCATAACTTGAAGAAAACCATAATTAAGTACTTAAAGAAACATTTAAGTAATCTCACCTTAAGAATCACTCATAATCCTCGCATCTCATTCTAGAGCTAGTCTTGCATCTAATAACCTACCTCAAAGCATAAGCTTAGTTGATAGACAATAGGATCGCCTTTCTCAATTTCGCTTGAGGGACTTAGCACCTCTCCAGTGGTTAACACGGTGACCTTGCAGTCGTCAGAGCCATAGTCTCTGCAACGCTGGAGGCATCAGGTGGTTAGGAGTTAGAACACAGGGGGAGGTATCATTAATCAAGTCTTTGCTTGCTTCACGTTGGCTTCTATCCCACAATCTACTCTAGAGATTAGTTCCAAAATAGTTAAGAGGAAGGTTACACTTAGAATAGGCATCTAACTTAAAATCAACCAAGATTTTGCGTTTTACCTAGCTTGTAGTATTTGCACTTCATCTAGGATAATGAAGCATCCAAGCAGCGATTGTTCAACCCGTTACTTGGCATCTAATTGGTAATAAGCAAGAAGTTGACTCCATAAGTCATTGGTCTCACATTTAAATCTAATTTGATCTTTAATCTTGCTAAAACTAACCCAGTAGCTAAGCCATTCGATCATGTCTCCTGGACCTGTTGGCTGCCAACAAGTATTTCATCCTTACAATTTCATAGGGACTACCCCCCCATATCCTGTTGTTGGGAGACAGCTAGAACGAAGAGGTCGGGGATCAGAGTGACAACCCCTGACTTGAGTCATTGTCGCATTGTGCCTGTACAATCTGAGCAACAACGTTTTTTGGCGTCGTTGCTGGCATAGATTTGTCTGTCCTTGGTCCTCACGATAGTTTTTCCATATTTCATCACTTCCTTCATCTTCCCATCTTTTCATTTGAGCCGACAATGCCACAACATCTTCTGGCATCGTTGGTGGGGACCAATTTTTCAGACCTTGGCGTTGCGACATTCATCATATCTCTTCATCTCTTCATCACCTTATATTTTGTCATCTAACTAATCCTCTCATCTTCTCTATCTGCACTTGGGAATTTCGGTTGGTTTCCTATTTGAGTGGCAACTCCACTTATTCATCCATTCATAAGAGCTTCCTTTAGAAGAAATCCTGGTAGCTTGGTCAACCTCGCTCTCAAAACTTGGTTGAACGAGTTACATTCTAGTAAGAATCCATTTTTCTCAAACAGGAACTGACATCCATTTGCTTCTCTTTGACTAACTTTTCGGTTTTTCACCTTTTGGATTGTGCGGCTAGATTCATGTTCAAGTGGCGACTTTGTTTCTTTTATTTCTTGCAAGAATTTCTGCTAGAAGCTCGCTTCTTGTGGATCTCTTGTTTTTCTTGAACAAGGATCTTTCTCCAACATCCATTGGATCTTTCTCCCCTTGAAGAAAGTCATCACGTATGACTTGTTCACCCCTTTGCACTTTACTAACATTCCTTATGATATTCTAGAAAGGTCTATTGATAGATTACCTTCTTTCATGGGTAATGATGCAACCACTGCTACAGATTACATCAAAAGGCTCACAACTTTCCTACAAGGATATGCTCATGCGACTGCATACAATCATGAAGACGTCGAGATGCAACTCTTTGTCCTTTCCTTGAAAGGGGATGCTAGAAATTGGTTTTGTGATTTTCTTGACAATTCTTTTGATTCCTTACAAAACATCATCAATGCTTTCAAAAATAGATATGAGGATCAAAAGAATTCACCTTGTGTCTCTAGTACTATGAACAATGATGAAAGTGATCATGTGAAGGAACCAAATATCAAAGAAATGTGTCAAGAAAATGTGCCATATTGCAGACATTGTGACCATTCTCATGATGAATCCACTTGTGTCAATGCAAGAAGAATCCTCGATAGTGGAAGGGCAAGGATGAAGGATCAAATTAATATTGATGATGAAAAGGAAAGTCATAAGCATCCTTGTGATAATTCCTCAACAGGAACTCCTACTGCAGCAACTGATGATATTACTCCTATTTACTAAATTCCTTTAAACAAATTACTTGCAGTTTCCTACGGCAAATATCATAATACATACAATGTAGCCTTCACTTAATTAAATATTATGTGGAAACAAGAGACTGAGCAAGAAAGAAAATACAACGCAATAGACACCGATGTTTTTGGACAAATGTCCCCGGAAAAACCCAATGCGGGAAAACCGGTGCAATAGATCTGAGGGTTTATTATTATTAAGCAGTATCAAATTCTAAATACATCTTTGAATACCTCTCGGGTAATATAGTTACAGAGAGAAAAATACTAGCAGGAATATTTGTGGGATTACCTCACACAATCACTGAGAAAATCCCAACTGATCTAGAGACTGAATGAAGTTCCTCTGGCAGACCCTATGTTGTCTTTGCACAGTCCTCACGCAGTCTCTACATCAACCTCTCTAGGAATTGCGTCACCCATTCTGTTGATCGATTTGTTGCCCGGAATCTCTGCTCTTAGCCTCCTGGTCTCACACCCTGACTCCCGGCTTCTGAAATTGACTCTCCTTAGCAAAATCTTAGACTCCCTCTCACCCTCTGCACTGCCTCTGCATGGCCCTTCGTGGCCCTGCATCAACCTCTATGCCTAGGCTACTGGATCACACTCTGCCTCTCTCTGTTGATGATTCTCCGACTGAGAAAATATCTCTCTCTCTCTAGATGCTATCCCTACCCCTCAACTGCAAAAAATCTCCTCGATCAAAACTTCCTCCTGAGAACTTCTCACTACATAAATTCGATCTCTTGATCTCTCAGTGTGCTTTTCAAATGATCCTCAAGCTCTCTTAAATAATTTCTCATTGACATTCAACGACCCAGATCAAAAGTTGATCAATTGCTAAGATCATTTTAGCTTGATCCGTGTATTCTTCTAGAAATTACGCCCACAATTAGATTAATACCCATTAATATTTTTAATTTCCTAAGTTTAGACTTAGCGTCCCACTAAAAGATATTAATTATTTTAATAAAATCGTCTCTGGGTGGAATTTCCCAAAATGCTTTATCGGTTCTTTGGAATACATGTGCCTAAGCCTCCTTGCAAAATTTGAGGCCTAGAGCACTTTCGATGCTACCCCAAATCAACACTCCCTCTTAGCGAGGAATGTGCTCTAGCAATCTATTGTTGCTACATACTGCTCTAACTCAGAAGCGTCATCCTCTGCATTGTTGACGTCTGACATGTTATCCACCAACTACTGCACTACCGCTATAACTGTACTGCTACTGACACTACCACTATCAACACTGCATCTCTACTACTGCTCCCTCTTAGGTGTTGCATCTGTGTTGTTACTAGCATTGCCACTTCATGGCAAACTATTGCTGCTACTTAATCAACAATGAAAAAACATCCAAAATTACTGAATTAATTATGTTCATTATGATACCACGTGAATGTTGGAGCCTGACTGCTGCTAGTTTCTGCACTGACCCTCTGAATCTACTATGTTGTTGCTGACCTCTGCTCTATGCCATTTGCACTACTGCCAACTCTTCTTTACATTATTCAGTCTCTGGTGCTCCTAGCCACTGCAACTGTCTCCCCAACACTCCTCGACACCATCTGACGCTAGTCCATCTTGCTACTACAAAACTGGTCTCCCCTAGCAAGGAAATGATCCTAGAGGTGGACTCCTCAAGGATCCTACCCATCTGTAGCTCTTTTGAACTACATATCCAAATCAGCCCACCTCCGTCCTAGAGGTATCTCGGCTATCATGGCGAACTCCTCCTCTTCGATCTTCGTGGGCACAGCCTTCGGATCGTGTTTCTCATCTTTGTCTGGCTTCCTAAGAGGACACTATGTAGCGTAGTGACCCATCTCACCACACCTAAAACACTTGATCTTCAAAACGTCCTTCTTACGTCTCGACTGCTCTTGCTATCCCTTCGATGCAAGGGTTGCATTATCCTCCTCCTCCTTCGGCTTCGACCCACTTCTGCTACTTTCGTCAAGTTTAACCTTGACCAAGTCTCTCCTCAGCTCCTCTTGTTTTAGAGCTGCCCACATCTCATCCCAATTTGGCAATGCTACTTTGCCCAGGATACTCTGGACAAAGACTTGCCACTCATCTGAGACAAAATTAAGGGCTAGTCTAACCAACTCTGAATCTGAGGTGTATGCCCCGCAACAGACAACTCATCACGGGTTTCCTTCAAATTTGTGAGGAATGGATCCACGCGCTCCCCTTTTTGCATCTGAGCAGATCTCAACTTCTGCTCCAAGTACATCTTTCTCTGCTCGAAAGATCCCTGATCTAACATAACCAAGGCATCCCACATCTCCTTAGCCGTTACTCTGCTAACGACATGACACACTATGTGATCATTTACTCCATCAAGGATCATCCTGTTAGCCTTCGCCATTTCTAATATGTACTTCTTCAATGGATTTGCATCTGTAGGCACAACCACCACGTTGTCAACATATGTCTTGAGGACCTGCTCATCTAGAAGGAATGACATTCTTGCCTTCTAGATGACATAGTTGGATGCTCTATCCAACCTATCCTAATCCCTCAAACCACTGGTTGCCATTTCTTCCAAAAATAGAAAGTTTGTTTGAATTTCTAATTCTAACCCATTAGAAATTCTTCCTGTACTATCTGGTTTATTTCACCTACTTGTTTGATTACTTGACAAGTTATTTAACCATATAAATACTGAAAATAAACACAAGTACAGTCTCAACATCTACAGATCATCAACTGAAAGAAAACAAGTACACAAGTGACACTGTTATGTTTGGACATGTCCCTGGAAAAACCCAATGCGGGAAAACCAGTTGTCAAAATTCTATCATTGCAACATCTGATTTACTTTGCCTACTTATTTTCAATAAGTTATTTATGAAATTGCTTCAATAAACATAAAATAAATTTTGTTGCAAATATCACACCATAATACAAAAACAAACGCATGCACAAGAATCAACACATTGACACAGATATTTTGGACAACAGTCCCCGGAAAAACCTGATGTGGGAAAATAGGTGCAGCAAGGGAGGATTTTATTATTTAACAATTCTTCAGTACAACAGGGTGCCAAACTGGCTTACCCAACAGAGAGAAAAATTCCCCAGCAATTCTCCCAGTCCCAACGTCAGCCTCGCTGACCTCTGTGTAGCTCCCAGACACTGTGTTAGCCCCTGCTTGACTGCGTCAGCCCTAGGCCTCTCTGTGTCACCCATGTAGGCCCTCTAGTGACTGCGTAGTCTCCTATTGCCTCTACGTCTGCCTAAAAGGCTCTGTGTCTACCTCTCCTACCTTTGCGTTGGTCTTCTATTGCTAATCCAGACTCTGTTCCATACTTGTTGCCTCCTATTGCTGCCCAGACCACTAGTTCAAATTTCTCAGCTAACCCCACTCCAGAAATCGAACCGACTGGTCTCCCTCAGTATGTCTTCCAACTGACCCTCAAGCCTCCTCTTATACTTTTCCTATTGGTCCTTCAACGGCCGAGATTAAATCTCTAATCAACGACTGAGATTAGATTTGGCTTGATCCATGACTTTTGGAACCTTCTAACCCAGTTTTATATTAATACTCGCTAATATTCTATTTTTCGTAAGTTTAGACTTAGGAACTCCATTTAAAATATTAATTATTTTAATATCTCCCAAATCGGTTAGAATCTGCCCAAACCATTTCTGGGTCTTGGAGATCTCATGTGCTTTAGCTTCTCTATCCATTTTCATGGCTAAAGCACATCCGATGCTACCCCAAAATCAACACTCCCTCTTAGCGGGGACTGTGCTCTAGTAATACTCCATACTGAGCATTAATCTGATCATAAGGCATCAGTACCTATACTGATGCTAAGCCTCTCTGCCCAACATCCTCTGCACTGTTGCTCCCTCTGCATCTGTGTTGTTGTTGGTCCATCTTCCCAACGCTGCAACTCCCTCTGCATCCGTGTTGTTGCTGGTCCTTCTTCCCAATAGTGCATCTGCACTGCAACATCATACCCATTTCTGCTACTGAAATGGATTCTTTATCATCCCCATCTTCTCCCTGAAATAATCAAACTTGGTTCTTCCAAGGGCCTTGGTAAGGATGTCTGCGACCTGTTCTCTTGTAGGAGTGTAGCTCAATTGTACAGCTCCTCGTTGGACACAGTCTCTGACAAAATGACACCAGATATCAATATGATTTGATTGATCATGAAACACTGGATTCTTAGAGAACCTGATGCAACTCTGATTATTGCACATGATCCTGGTCGCCTCCATTTTCCTTTTGAATAGGTTCACAAGCAGTTTTCTAAGCCATATGGCCTCACATGAAGTTGTGCTTGCCGCCATATATTCTGCCTCAGATGAGCTCAGAGCCACGGACTTTTGTTTCCTATTGCACCAAGAATTTATTCCTGATCCAATGTTAAAGCAGTACCTAGAGGTACTTTTCCGATCCACTGAGCTTCCTACCCAATCTGCATCAATAAATCCACTCAATTTGATATCCTTACTCTTGGTGTACTGGTGTCCATAATCAATTGTTCCCTATAAATACCTGAGAACATGTTTAGTTGTTGCCCAGTGCGCCCTCTTCGATTCCACCATGAACTGACTGAGGGTGCTGACAGCGTAGCAAATGTTCGGCCTGGTATTGACCAGATACATCAAGGACCCTATGAGTTGTCTGTATAAGGTGGGATCAACATCCTTGTCTTCTAATGCATGAATCTTCTTCCAATTGGTGATCATTGGAGTAGCCATGGGTCTACAGTCCTCCATCTTGAATCTTTTCAGGATTTCTGTAGTATACCTCCCTTTCCACGGAAGATCTTTCCCTCTTGCTGCCAAACTGCCAACCCAGGAAATAATGCATTCTTCCCAAATCCTTCGTATCGAATTCTGTGGCTAGATTCTTCTTGCAGTCCCCAATGAGCCTAGATGATTCTATGATAAAGAGATCATCCACATACAATGCTAAGATCAACAGCTCATTCTCTACAACCAGATAGTAGAGATTTGGATCCGCATCACTCTTGACAAATCTCATCTTCTGCAAGTAACCATCGATTCTACCATACCATGCTCTAGGTGCCTGTTTCAGCCCATACAAGGCTTTCTTCAACCTGCGCACATGAGACTTCTTCTCATGTGTCTCAAAGCCCTCTGGTTGTTCAATGTATACCTCTTCTTCTATTACTCCATTCAAAAAACTTGTTTTGACATCCATCTGATGAATCTCCCACCCCATCTGAGCTGCAAGAGATATCACGGTTCTAATAGATGTATACCTGGCTACCGGGGTGAAGGTCTCTTCATAGTCAATTCGTTCCTTTTAAGCATACCCCTTAGCCACAAACCTGGCCTTATATTTCTCAACATTGCCGTCTGCAGCATATTTGATCTTGTAAATCCATCTCGAACCTACCACTGATCTATCTTGAGGTCTTGGCACTACCTCCCAGACATCGTTCACCATAATGGAGTTGTACTCCTCTACCATCACATCTAGCCAAACCTCATGTTGAGCTGCCTCCTGGAAACTGGCAAGCTCCCCATCCTAAGCTACTAATGCCTGATATCTTTCTGGTTGTTTTCGCTGCCTTTTATTGTTTCTTGGCACACCGATGAAGTCCTCTGCATCTAGCGAAATCTGACGAAGTTCCTTGCTAGTTCTTCCTCTGCCAGCAGGTGCTTCTGTTAGCTCCTCCTCCTCATCCTGTGAATCTTCTTGACCCAAGGAAGAATTCTTTACTTCCGTTGGTTGAAGAGGTTTAACCAACGACTTCTCTTTTGACTGCTCCTCGGAAGGCATGTCACAAGATTTTCTGAAAGCAATGTCCTCCATGAACTTTAGATCTCGTCAAACTACTACCTTCCTGCTCCCTGGAAGATAGATTTTGT